>BQNB010071443.1:12059-31279 GCA_026074375.1 Tanacetum coccineum
CCAAGAACCCTAGAAAAATCGTTCCTTGCCTTGAAAAAATATGGTGCCGCCTCTTAAATTTTTTAGGGTTTTGGAAATGGTTTTAAAATGAATTTACAAATGAAAAAATGTATATAAAAGATATATTAAAGAAAATGCCGAGATTTTGGGCTTTTTAAAGGATAAAATCAGATATTAATTTTGCCTAAATTATTTTATAATTTTCCTCTTTTATTTTATATTTAATTTGTATAATATAAGTAATTAACTTATAATTATTTCGGCAAAATACATATATATAATAAATAATTATTTTTCTTGCATAATATAAGATATTTTAATCTTATATAAATTTCATACTTGTCACATGATGTACTTTATAATTTATAACACTTGATTGAATTTTATTCATGCTTTTATTAAATTTTCTGACATTAGGGGCATTTTGGTAATTTTGCACTTGTTCTGATTTTAGGGTTTCACATGGAATCTTAAGGTTAAGGGCACCGATGTGGTGGCCTATAGTCGACAATTTTAGCAACTAGCTTTGATGTGTTCCAGGATGTTCCCAGAAGAGATAGACAAGATTGAAAAGTATATCGGTGGCTTGCCCGGTATGATACATGGCAGTGTAAAGGCATCAAAGCCGAAAACCATGCAAGAGGCTATCGAGTTTACAACTGAGTTGATGGATGAGAAGACCCATGCCTATGCTAAACGTCAAGCAGAAAAGAAAAGAAAGTATGATGATCTATCCAAGAACAATCAAAACCAACAACAACAGAATAAGAGGCAGAACACTGGCCAGGCCTACACTGCAGGAAATAGTGATAGGAAACCATATGCCGGGTCTAAACCTCTATGTTCCAAGTGTAATTACAATCATGAAGGACCTTGTCCACCTAGGTGCAACAACTGCAAAAAGGTTGGCCATCTAGCCAAGGATTGTAGAAGCCGACCTGCAAATGCTAACAACAACAACAACCGCAACAACAACAATAATAATCAGAAGGGAAATGGTTGCTATGAGTGCGGAGCTCAAGGACATTTTAGAAGAAACTGCCCAAAACTGAAAAACAATAACCGTGGTAATCAATTTTTTTTTTTTTTTTTTTTTTAAATTTTATTAAAGCTTTTCCCTGGCGACGACGACCTTTTCATTAGTCACCTCAATCATCTCCGGACCCTCAAGAATACGTTCACCGACCTGATCCCAACAAATAGGAGCACGACATTTCCTACCATACAACATCTCGAAAGGAGCGCATTTAATGCTCGCATGCCAACTGTTATTGTAGGCAAACTCCACTAGACATATATAGCATCCCAATTTCCCTGCCCAACTAAAAGCACATGAACGTAACATATCCTCTAATGTTGAATCGTACCTCCGACTGTCCGTCGGTCTCAAGTATGAAAAGCTGTAACTAAACTTAAGCCTGGTCCCACAATCTTTCTGTAACCTTCCAGAAACCGAGACTGAACGTGGATCTCTATCTGACACGATCGCTGATGAGTTACCGTGTAATCGAATAATTTCTTATTGGAACTTTCGCTATGTGTACTAACGGTAATCCTTACGGAATAAAAGAAATGTGCCGATTTAGCCGGAAAGCGATCTATAACAACCCAGATAATCGTGATCCTCTGAGTCCGTGTAACCCGGTATCAAAATCCATGATATTTCGCCACTTATCCAAACAGGGAATCCCTAACGTTGCAATAGCCCACTTGCATGTTGGTGTTTCAAATCTTAACCTGCTGACAGATTAAACACTTTGACACAAACTACCACATCGCGCTCATACCACTTCACCACAAATTGTTTGCTAAGATCGTGGTACATCTTGTCGAACCTGGATGAATCGAAAATGGAGAAACTATGAGCCCCAGTCATCAAGGCTTCTCGAAGTGTAGGATCCTCTGTAACGCATAACTTGTACCCTGCCATAGAAATGCCCATCGTCAATAACCGCGAAACTCGGTCTGCTGATCAATATTCTGAATAATTTGCCTAGATTCTCCGTCATCATTCGAGCTGTCATGATCTGTGAAATTAGGTTAGGCAACAACCCTCAGACTAGCCCAAAACCCTCTGTCCACGAAACACATAATTCGATATCCAAACGCTCAAGGTCACGAATAATCCCTTCTTCCACTTTGATACCAGCTATCATACCCGACTTCCTACTCAAAGCATCAGCCACCACATTTGCTTTACCCGAGTACTGAATGTTGTGTCATATCCTTTAGTAATCTCCCAACCAACGTCTCCTGTCTCATAATTCCAATTCTCGCTGAGTGAAAATGGTATTTGAACTCTTATGATCGGTAAAAAAAATTCACATGATTCCGCCATAAAGATACTGTCGCCAAATTTTGAGAGCGAAGACGACGGCTGGCTAACTCTAAGATCATGAGTAGGAAAGTTCACCTCATAGGGCTTTAGTGTCGTGAGGCATAGGCAATCATTTTCCCATGCTGCATGTAGTTACACAACCAAGAATTTCTTAGAAGCATCACTGTAAATCTGAAATCCACCTGAACCAGATGGGAGAGTAAGAATAGGCGCGGAAACCAAACGCTGCTTAAGTTCTTCAAAGCTCTTTTCTCGCTCTTCGTTCCATACAAACTTCTCGCCCTTTCGCATAAGCTTAGTTAAGGGTAAGGCTAATCGTGAGAAGCCTTCTACAAATCTGCGGTAATATCCTGCTAATCCAAGAAAACTCCGTACTTCGGTCACAGACGTCGGTCTTGGCCATTTGGTGATAGCCTCAACCTTCGCCGGATCCATAGTAATTCCTTCTGCTGAAACAATGTGACCCAGAAATGCCACCTTACTCAACCAAAATCGCACTTTGGAAACTTGGCATTAACTTCTTCTCCTGTCGTAAAATCTATAGCACAGTGCGAGGTGATCCTCAGTTCTCCTTAGACTTAGAGAAAACCAGAATATCATCAATGAACACGATGATGAACTTGTCCAAGAATTCATGAAAAACTCGGTTCATCAGGTCCATAAATACAGCTGGAGCATTCGTGAGACCAAAAGGCATAACCAAGAATTCATAATGACCATAACGTGTGCGAAAAGCAGTCTTGGAAATGTCCTGCTCTTTCACTCGTAACTGATCGTAACCTGATCGTAAATCAATCTTAGAAAAGTGTTTAGCGCCTTGGAGCTGATCAAATAAGTCGTCAATACGTGGGAGGGGATAACGATTACGAATGGTGATCTTGTTCAATTCACGGTAGTCGATACATAATCTCATGCTACCGTCCTTCTTCTTGACAAACAGAACCGGTGCACCCCATGGCGATACACTCGGGCGAATAAAACCTCGCTCCAACAACTCCTGTAACTGATCCTCTCTCAAACTCTTTTTAAACTCAATCGTGGCATCGATAAGAGCTTGAGATTGCTCAGCTCCGGAATAAGCTCAATGTTAAACTCAACATCGCGAATAAGGAGTTATTCCTGGAAGTTCTTCCAGAAATACGTCCTGAAATTCGGAAACAATCGGCTGATCATGAATAGAAGAAACGTCAGAAGTCGTGTCATGAATGGTAGCCAGAAAACCTTCACAGCCATGCGATAGTAAGGTACGTGCTTTTAAAGCGGAAAATGATCTTCATAGATTTTCCCGGTAATGAACCATGATAAATAAATTCAGGAGCATAATAATCGCCAACATATAACAAGAACGGAATGACAAGTCAATCTAGCACGGTGTGCTGCTAACCTTCCATACCCAGAATTAATGTCCAAATTCACACATAACCAAGGAAGTGCATTAACTGAATGAATCTTGTCATCAAACTGAGAGAAGATCTCTATATACATGGGTAACACGTACGGAGTCATTCATGGCGTGGATATACTAATACATGATCAATAATATAGGTGTCATAAGAAAAACATGAATCAAACTTGGTAGATATCACAGAATGTGTCGCACCCGTATCAAATAAAACAAACACTGCACGTCCGAATATAAATAATGCACCAGTGATGGTACCTGAAGTATTGGCGGCCTAATCCTGATTAATGCAAAAGAAACGGCCAGATGCGTCTGGCTTCCTTGTCACATGACCAGACAACTAGCACCAGATTCTTTTTGCAGTCCCCGCTAAGATGACCAAGCCTGGCCACATTTGAAACAAGTACCAGCCAGCACGACGACACTCTCCGGGTGTCTACGTCCCATTGTTGCAAACATGGTGATATTAACCCACAGAGGGTACCCTGACTGCTGGGAAACCTATTCAAAGATAGATCATGAGACAAGACTTTGAACATATAAGAAATAAACTATGTTTTTCAAATGATTTACCCGAGTTGGTAGATCGATGGGATTGCTGACCTCTGTTCCTTTGGTCGCGTCCAGCACCAGAATTCCTGTTGTTGTCACGGGAGTGGTTGCTGTTATTGTTATTGCGGTAGTTACTACCACTGCTCTGTCTGTCAGATCCCTGCATGTCGGATCTCTGTCGGTCATCACTCTGACCGTGACTCCTGTGACTACCCTGCTGATTGTATGGGTGATAACGGTCTCCACTCTTATGCCTGGAGAATAGTTGAACGGTACATATTATAAGGATAAGGAGGTAAAACATAAAACAAGGTCGTAAAGATTTGATTACTGAAGGTTTACCTCTTGTCTGAACGTTCGGACCTATCATAGTCATCCCTGTCACGAAGGATCTCTAAGTTGCGTGCAGCATCCGCAACCTGAGCAACGTCTGTAAACTGTATACACATGACATGGTCAAGGATTGACTTATGAAGACTACAACAAAATTTCTTCGCCTGTTCTTCTGCAGTGCCAGCAGCCTGTCCAAGAAAACCAGCTAGGCGGAGGAAACGCTGCATGTACTCAGTACTATTCTCACTCGCCCTTTGGCGGATGGAATGGTACTCCCTTTCTTCAAGCGCTCTTGTTCGGCTCGAGGGAAAAACTGAAGAAAGAACAGCTCTTTGAAAGCTGCCCAAGTCAAAGTAAGGACCCACGCATCTCCTCCTTTGGCCTTATAGCCTTATCCACCAAGCCAACGCGTCACACTCGAACTTATACACAGCCAATCTGGTCTAAAAGCATCATTACAATCCACACGTCGAAGATCTTCTCCATATTGGGAGATCCAATTCTCACATCAACAGGGGCACTTGCTTCTCGAACAACACGGGGTTCTGCCTTATTGAAGCGCTCAAGCAAAGTATGAATAGTGACTGTGAAGATTACTACCCGAAAGTACCACGCGGTACTCGTCTTTTCCGCGAACCTGCTCGCGAATCTGTGGGGAGCATGGCACATCCACGGGCTGCCTGAACTGGCCCGAAGCGATTCAGCATCGTTACAGTGTTCACCATCAAACATTTGCCAAAAAGGGTTTAATGATAATAACGGTTAAAAGGTCAAAATGCGACAGAAAATAACGTTCGATTCTGAAGGAACCTAATGTCTACCCCAATCCTCACAGGTCAAGTTTAGAGCCTTACAGGTCGAAACCTGAGCTCTGAACCATAATTGTAACGACCCAACCCGCTAATGGAGAGTAGGCCGAAACGTCATAATCATGTGTCAGATCAAGCATAATAAGGCATAAAGTCATATATATAACATAAACAAGGTGGAAAGCCGGAATCAAACATCGGCTCCCAATTATGAGATCAACATGAATAACGTAAAAGAAGTCTAAGGGACGAAACATGTGTCCAAGAGAGTATAGCACATCAAAATGTCTGCGATATAAAGAAAGGAAGCTAAACAGGTCACTTCCTAAGCACACACTCTCTCATGCCCAATCTCCCTCTAGATAACAATTACATGCCTTATAAGAAAGAGAAAGAAAAATAACGGCTGACATAACGCTCCAGCGAACGGATATAACAAAATGTAATTAATAAGTATGAATCCTGGATAATAAGTATAAAGCATCCTGCGGAAAGATCATGAGTGTCATGAGGAAACCTGAGAATACGTCATGAAGGAAATAGGAAATAAACATGTAAAACATGGTAACGTGAAGTCAAAGATGTCATGAGATATCATGGATAGTATAAACATAAATAATAAGGAATGCCCACGAGCTCATATAAACATACATGTCATAATAATAATGTCGTGAATACATGCATATAATAGAGGGGCAGCCTCAACATGTAATAGAGGGTGACCATCTTATACTAATATGGGTGAGGGATCAGCTCCAAGTGATGGGATGTTAGAGCAAACACCAAACCAATCACCATAAACGAGTAAACATGTAAAATAGGATCACCCAGACGCCCCTGAATAATAATGGCCAAACATGAAATGATAATCTGGGTAACATGAAAAAGGGGATGCCGCTGAAATCACTCTCACCGCGAAAGAGTTCGTGACACAGGTGCCTCATGTGTCACTCCATGGTACCTCCATGACAAGGTGGTAAGATCATGTAAATTCATGGTCATGCTAGCGTATATAGAGCCTCGGCAATTAGAATAAGTCTATGAATCAAACATGTAAAGGAGTCATGGCAAAAAACATAAAAATGTGGGAAGCATAGCAAGTTCCTGGGATGAATCATGAAAAGAAAGAATGTCCGGAGGGCGGTCGACTGTTCTCAGACGGAATAGCCGTACCTTATGTCCACAGTAACAGAAAGAGATTATAAGTGTCTCGACTGTGAAGTCTACTCCTGCTTAATGCGATCTACCATTTAATAGGACAATATATAAGTTACTTGTTCATGATTAAGGTTACTTAGCGCAGTATTTAGCAAGCTTTATATTTTTAAACAAACTTTCTATTTTTAGCAACTTTCTATTTTTAGCATGATTCCTTGATTAGTACGTTCCATGATTAACATATTCCATGATTAATATGTTTCATGATTAGTATTCCTGTTATATTGGGTACTTTCCAAAAATAGCAGCTTCTAATTATAGTAAGTTTCCAAACATAGACTTTTCTTAATTAACTTTCCATAATTGATAACTTTCCTGATTTAATAAGTTTCCATAATTAAACTTCCCAAAATAGACTTTCAAAAAAATAGCAGGTTTCTATAAATAGCAGGTTTCTAAAAATAGCAGGTTTCTATAAATAGCAGGTTTCTATAATTAGCAGGTTTTTATAATTAGCAGGTTTCTATAATTAGCAGGTTTCTATAATTAGCAGGTTTCCATTTATGTATTTACAATCCAAATCCTTGATCTTACATAATTTACGTAATTAATCCTTTTAGTTATTAATTTAATTAAACATTCAGTAATTATCCATTTTTTTTTGCAATAACAACCCTTAATAATATCAAATATGGTATTTTCACATACTTAATACTTAATTACTGATCATACCTTGTACTTTTTCATAATTTAAACACTTTAGGTCCCCTCAGTTTTAAAATAAAATCGATTATATATATATTATATATAATTAATCATGTTTAACCCATAACAATTATCAAATGACAATTTATACCCTTCCACTTATTTTTCTCAGAATCTATACATTATATTAACATGCCATAATCAGTCCTTATAGTTTCAGAAATTACAAAACACCCCCTTATACTTTTAAAACACAATCGGGTAACCAATAAATGCACAAAACCCTAATTAAAATTTCCCCCAATAATTACATAATTTTTATACATTCATTAGCATGTATTGGACCTGGGAAAAATATAAAAACCCTAACCCTAATTCGTTTTCCAATTTATTTCTTCATTTCTTTCATAATTCGAAATCGGCAAGAATTAAAAACTCCACAATAATTATTTCGAGTTCCTCTAAAAATTATTTAGCATTTTATCTGACTTATACATGATATATACAAGCTGAGAAAAATATAAAATCGTTGGTAACAATTATTTAAATGCCGATTTCATTTCTTGCTAAAAATTAGGGTTTAGAACATGATTAACCTAAATCGACCCCTAGATCATGCATAATAATTTTTCTCATGAACATACTGAATTAACATGATGAAAACTTGAGTTATAAAAATACCTTTTGACAATTTTTGATGATTTTATGAATTTATGAAGGATTTTCGAGTCAATTGAGTACCATAAATCAAACCACACCTTAACCCAATGAACCAGCAATTTTCCTAGCTTCCCTTGATCTCCAAGAACCCTAGAAAAATCGTTCCTTGCCTTGGAAAAATCTTATGTGCCGCCTAATGATTTATTAGGGTTCGGAAATTGGTTTAAAATAAATTTACAAATGAAAAATGTATATAAAAGATATACTCAAGAAAAATGCCGAGATTTTGGGCTTTGAATGGACTAATATCTGATTTTTATTATTAAAAAAGATTATCTTAATATTATCCTTGATTTAATGTATTTAAATTAATTGGTATAAAGTAAATTTAAATACATAATTTTCGGCTTAATAAATACAAATAATAATATTTATTATTCTTTCCTGCATAATATAAGTTTATTATAATCTTATAAAAAATGTCATACCTTGTCACATGAGTACTTTATACTTATAACACTTGATGATTTTAATCATAGCTTTTATTAAATTATCTGACAATTAGGGCATTTGGTAATGTTGCACTCAAAAGCCTATTAACTATGTTCTGATTTTAGGGTTTTACATAGACTTCCCTCGTTAAACAAGCCTTGTCCCTCAAGGCTCATGATGCAGCACTTGACGACGGTGAGGTCTTGGTGAAGAGGTGTGGATATTTCTTCTTGAATTGAATCCTCAACTTCCCACGTGAAACTCAGGACCTCACTGATTCCATCGAACTTGACTATGGATCCGGCTTACTTCAAAAATCCGTTGTTAAAACCTTCATGGCCTAACTATTCAATGGTTCCTCTAACAAATAGAGTTTGGTCGTCCAAATTAAGTCCATCCAACGAACGGCTAAGTGCTCTCGACATGACACTTTTTCAGGTTGGACACATGAAATGTATTATGACTCTACTCAGCTCTTCAAGAAGCTCGAGCTTGTAAGCAAACCTCCGACCTTTTCTAACACCTTGAAAGGTCCAACATACCTAGGGTTTAACTTCCGGGACCGTTGCCAACACGTAACGACCCCTTTCCAAGTAGAAACTTTAAAGCCTAACTTTATCCCCGACTTGGAATTACCATTGGTTTACGCTTCAATCGGCGGTAACTCTTCTGTCGATCACGAGCGTACTTGCAATCCTTTCTTGCTCTGGATGATTTTCTTCAAGTGGCCTCTAATTATTCTGACCGAGTATTTGAGCTTCAACCAACTTCAGTCCAACAAACAGGTAAACGACACTTTCGACCAAAGAACTTCTAAAGTGCTCAATGTGCGGCCTTGATGCTGGCGTGATAGCTATGTTATATGAAAATCTGACTAATTCAAATGGTTAAAACCCAACCCTTCCCTACAAATCGATTGCACAAAGCACAGCGAACATATACTCGAGAGTTTGAATGTCCTCCATCGCTTTGCCCTCGTTGTGGATGGTACGCATACTCATATCCAACATTAGTACCTAACCGTTCTAAAGTGACCTCCAGAAATTAGATGCGAATCTCGGGTCACGATCACAAATGATTGAGACGGTATTCCAGTCCTCTGACCAACCTTCCTTTAGTACAATCTTGTAAGGGTTTTTATTATTTGTTTATTTATCCAAAGGAATCGGTCTCTCTCCAGCGGTGGTGAAGAGCGCAGAACTTAGTGAGATCGTCAAACGATCACCCAATGGGTGTCGTAATACCTGTGACGACTTAGGAAGCTTTGTAACAAAATCCATGGTGATGTTGTCCCACTTCCATTCAGGTATCTTAGGTTGTACCAACAATCCTATGGCCCTCTGATGTACGGCGGTCCTTGACCTAGCACAGGCCAAACACTTGCAACATAAGTGGCATGTCGGCTTTCATTTGCGGGGCCACCAATTATTTTTCCTTCATGTCTTGGTACATTTTGTCAGAACCCGGATGTATAGAGTACTTTGATTTGTGGGACTCGTGCATGATTACAGTTCGTAAATCTCCATAACAAGGTAGCCAACTTCTGCCATTGAGGCATAGGGTTCCATCCGTACGTGGTTCCAACTTTTGTTCTCTAATCGCTTATGGAAATGTAGCATTTTCAATCAACCAGTCCCCAACGTCTTCACACATAAATGTATCTCTGGTTTTTCGCCTTCAGTCTGAGCATATTAAGATCTTCTGGGAAGATCCAAGCTACAAGTCATCGACTAAATCGCTAACTCTTAACGGTGGTTTCCGTTCTTCTCATGCTCAAAGCATCACAACGACATTTGCTTTCCCCGAAGTGATAACGAATATCAAAACGTAATCACTTAGCAACTCTAACCAGCGGCTTGCCTCATGATCAACTCTTTTTGATCTAAAATTTGTGCAAACTCTTGTGATCGGTGGAAAAAAAAAAAAAAATCAACCGTACACTTAGTTCATATAAATAATGTCTCCAGATCTTGAGAGCGAAACACACTGAACTTGCCCAAGTTCCAATCAAGAGTTGTATTGTTCTTCTCATGAATTTTTAGCTGCTTGATGCATAAGAAATCACCTTTTCTCTTATGCATCAAACTACAGCGCCCAAAACCCTTTCTTTGAAGCCGTCGCAGTAATGCATGAAATCTTCGCTTCCTTCAGTAATGCAAGGATTGGCGCAACTGCACAACGTTGCTTCAAACATTGAAAAGACTGCTTCTTGTTTATCGCCCCACTAAACTTGACTTCTTTTGATAAGCTTAGTCATTGGTTTTTGCGTCTTTGAAACCCCTTTAATGATCTTACGATAGACCTGCAGCAAAGACCTAAAAATTGACGAATCTCCGTTGGTGACTTAGGAGATGTCCAATCTTTAATGGATTTAATCTTGGCTGGATCCACATGAATTCCTTCACTATCGATCACGTGACCAAGGAACTGTACTTTGGGAATACAAAATTCACATTTGGAAAATTTGGCATACAACTCCTCTTTCTTCAACAACTCCAATATTATCTTCAGATGCTTTTCGTGCTCTTGCTTGCTCTTGGAATAGATCAAAATAGTCGTCAATAAAGACAATTAACGAAATTTGTCCATAATGTTTGCACACTCGGATTCATGAGGTTCCATAAACACAGCAAGGTGCGTTTGGTCAAACCCAAACGGCATAACTTGAAATTTCGTAATGCATAACAAGTTCTGAAGGCAGTCTTCGAATGTCTTCTTCTCGAGCCTCATTGGTGAAACCTGACCTTAGTTGATTTTGTCGAGTAGAACCACTCGAACCCTGAAAGCTGATCAAATAAATCATCAATTCTCGAGAGTGGATAACGGTTCTTCACTGTCAGTTTGTTTAATTCCCGGTAATCAATGCACATCCGGAATGATCCGTCTTTCTTCTTGACAAACAAGACCGGAGCTCCCCAAGGTGAGGAACTGGGTCTTATAAAGCCTTTATCGGACAGCTCTTTCAGTTGCTCAGATAACTCTTTCATCTCGGAAGGCGCCAATCGATAAGGTGCCCGTGCTACAGGTGCAGCACCAGGTACCAAATCAATTTGAAACTCCACTTGTCGAGTCGGAGGAAGACCCGGCAAGTCCTCAGGAAATACTTCGGGAAAGTCTTGAACTATTGGTACGTCCTCAAGTCGCTTCTTCTCCGACTTGTCTTCAACCTCTTTTGCAGTGACATGTGCCAAAAAGATAGGAAATCCTCTTTCCATGTACTTCTGTGTTTTAGTGCACGAAATGATGTTTAATCGTGACACATTTCCCTGGTGACTTCCATCACCATGTATGATTAAGGTTTTATTTCTCCAGGGGATGCGAACAATCTTCTCATAGCACACAAACCAATGACACTCTTGGTACTTATTCCCAACCAATCCATACCATTATAGCATCAAAACACAAGTTCTACAGGCATTAAGTTTATTGTTGAATTTGGTGGTTAAGGAAGTTTTATTGTGCAACCTTAAGTATAGTGTTTAACCCAATTATCCTCCCGTCAGCTAGTTTGACATCATAATAGTGATCTAGGATAGATGACGTGATGTCAATTTAGGAGCAAAATGCAGTAGACACAAAACTTCGATCGGCACCCGTATCAAATAAGATATAAGCATAGAGGTTGTTTTAGAAGGAACACGCCGCAACGACGCTGTTCTGGGTTGCCCCCCCCCCGCATTACCATCCACATACACCTTCGCGAGCCCAGTTATTCCACTTGATTAACCACGGTCATTGTTTCTCAGTCCTGGGCAGTTTATTTTAAAATGTCCTTGACCCTGTGCACTCCATAGCCACCGTTGCCCTTTGATATATTATTGTTGTTAGTTGTTGCGATTTGTTGTTTTGCAGCCGGATTCTACAGTCCTTGGTCGCATGGCCAACCCTCTTGCAGTTACTGCACTTGGGTGGAGAAGGACCTTCATGATTGTAATTACACTTGGAACACAGAGGTTTAGACCCGACGTATGGTTTCCTGTCACTATTGCCTGCGGTGTAGGCCTGGCCTGTGTTCTGCCTCTTATTCTATTAGTTTTGATTATTCTTGGAAAGATCATCATACTTTCTTTTCCTTTCTGCCTGACGTTCAGCATAGGCCTGTGTCTTATCATCCATCTACTCAGTTGTAAAACTTGATACCTCTTGCATAGTTTTTTTGGCTTTGATGCCTTTACACAGCCATTCTCTATCGGAGCAAGCCACCGATATATTTTTCAATCTTGTCCTATCTCTTCTGGAAATTAATATTATTGAATATCCTGACCACAACAAAGCTAGTTGCTGAAATCGGTCGACTATAGCCACCACATCGGTGCCCTTGACCTAAGATTCACACTCAGTCTAACTTCTTGATCTCTCCCCTACGGGCGCAGTACTTATCATCATCATTTTATTCAGAGCGCCCAAGACATGGCATGAGCTTCTTCGGGGTAGTGGTCCTTAACATGGCATTCACACCATGTTAAGTAGCATCGTCTTGTAGAGTGCAAGTCGCAAATTTGACTTGACTAGCTGCCGTGCAATTGCTAATGCTAAACACAGACTCCATTTTCTCAAACCATCGAGTGAGTCTGACAACTCCCTCAGTGCCTTTGAAGTCCAAAGGTTTACATTTCAAGAATTCAGAGTAAGAGCATTCGCGAGCAGTTTGGGCTGGCCTTGGTCCTGAACCATTGCTATTGTAGCCATTCCTGACCCTGCTTGCTTCTGCTTCAGCCATTGCAGCAGCAACTCCTTGGTCAATTAAGGCTTGAAGTTGTGCCTCAGTAACAGTTGTGGTTGTTGGGGCTGGTGTAACTGGTGGGGCTCGGGTTGACCTTGTGGTTCTCTTTGATGCCATTTTCTTCAATCACAAGAAAATACAATACCCGTTAGATTTTAATACCATCATAACGTGACATAACATATGCATCATAAATAAAAAGATCACATCACACAGTGAAACATATAACCAACACAAGATCGACATAACATAATACATCCATTCCATATATAATCTGGAAATATACATGATCTGTTTGGTACACAATGCTTCCCTATCGCTAGGTTACAAAATGAAAATCAACATAGAGCCCTACTAGCCGGGAGTTACCCGTAATACTTAGTAGGCTATACAGGATAGCTAATCAAAACAAAAGATCTATACAGGATAGCTAACCAAAACAAAAGATCTATACCGCCTGCTAGCTGGGAGTAACCCATAAAACTTACAACTACATATATACAATCAGAACCAAAAGTTAGAACTACTACTAGTGTCCTCTAATTTTCAATGCGTGCTCCAGCCTCCAGGCCTGGGTACGCATGTAGCTGAACAACAAGATCATCCTGCAAAGCCTGACACTGCCACTCGTGCGACGCAATCTCAGTCTCTAATACTGTAACTCTCCGTGCCTCTAATGCCCTCAATAGCCTCAGACCTTGCCAAGGCCTGACGGTCGCCATACTCTCTTGCCTTAAGCAAGTCTCTCTCGCTCTCCTCAAATACCTCAATAATCAGCTCTCTACAGATGCACGATCCTTCTTGGGCATCGTGAAAGTCGTAAGTAAACTCGTGACTCTCTCTACTGCGAACCGTCCTACCTGGTAACTGACCCTCCTGTGTCCATCTCTAAGGCGGTCACATCCCTCCTCCAATAATCTCTCGAAACCGCCTCCATAGTGCCAACATGAACTATGATACGACTCTATAGGCCATAGTGGGGACCTCCTGCTGTTCTCGCAGCAGCAAACAGCAGCAAACTCTCTCCCAATCTCACACTCATGTCCCTGGGATAGTAAGTATTATCTCTTCCGAGGCGCGTGTCAGCCTCGGGAATACAGCTCTGGCGGGCTAATAGATGGTGCAGGGTATAGGTAGCAATGGTGGGGTCCCTGATGGGAGTAGTGGATGATAGGTGGATGGTGTTGTAGCTCTCATCTGAGCCATGGCTGCTCTAGTACGTGGGGGCCGGATAAGTGAGGGTAAAAAGGATGGTGATAGTGGAGGTGTAGGTGCCTCATCCTCAGCTGGCACTAAGTCCTCAGGATGCTCAGGCTCCGGAATGTACACATGTACATGATACTCCAGCTCTATGTGATCAGGTACATACTCTGGAGAACGTAGTGCCTGCTCCAACAACTGTCGGGCAGCCTCTTCGTAAGGATCCTCAGATGGAATACTCCAAGATCATGCCTCAGAGTGAACAGAAGTATAGGTAACAGCAGAATCAGCTGACATGACTACTGTGACCAGCAGAAATAACTTATATGAGTATATTATATAAGGCTCTTATTGTAATATACGTAATATATTATAACCACGTATATCAATTATGAATGCATCTAGTCCAACTAACTAATGCAACAACTAGTGTCCCATAAAAACCCCTTTTTATGAATGCAATGTTTGAAAACGGTTATAGTCCAGCAAAAACATTTGACCTGGTTCTCTATAACCTTGGCTCTTGATACCAATCTGTAACACCCCCAAATTGGGTCGCAGCGGAATAAGGATCTCCGGGGCATGTTACTTCATAGATCAATAACACAAGATATATATAGAACGACCAAAAAGTCGTTTTAAAACTGATACATTGGATTTAACAAATATTTGATACAAATAGCCCGAAGCTTTAACTTGTTCCTTATTATTATTACAAAGATACTGGTTCACAACACATGAGTTTCCCAAAACATAATACAACCATATCTTTAGCATGACATCCCAAAACAAAATCACCAATGTATCCTTGGCACCTTATGCTTACTGATCTCCTGAAAAACATTGCTTTAAAACGTCAACAATAATGTTGGTGAATTCATAGGTTTGATAAATCATAATATGCAGGACCGCAAGACTTTCCCCGTGATAATGCAACACATGCAGACATCACAAAACCCGATTACATTTTCCTAAGCTCATGACACTGAAGCTCGACAATCTTTCTTGCAATAATATATATTGCAATTTCTGCCTGATTAGATGTTTAACCCGAAACATCCCCAAATTCGACATGCTATACGTTCGTTCCCGGTGATAGCTAGTCACCCGAACGGGATGGTCACTACTAAATCAAACATGTAATCAATATAAAATATCCACTTGCGTCCAATTTACAAAACAAAGCATGTTTCCAACCCCATAGTTATAAATCATTGAAATCGTAAAAATGTGGGGCTATGAACTCACCTTGAGTTCTGATAATCTAAATATCACTAATAACGCGTCACGCAAATCGTCAGATGCAACCTATTTAATTTAAGGTCGCATAAGTACCATGTACTTCGATTAACTAACATCATATACAGGTCTATGTTAGTTACATCATACTATCGTTCGGGCTATCATAATTAAGAGGTCATGTAGTGAACGTATGAGGAGCTAGGACACTTTAAATCGTAAATCCAGCAACTCGTCGATACGCCACCCCGAAGAGGCCTCATTATGAAACTCCCTAGTAATATAGTACTTTGATAACCACATATAATTCTATACAACTTAATCACCATCTAATTGTTTTGGAAAAATCGCGTTTAATTAGTTAAACATTTATAATTATCGTTGTAGTAAAACCGGCGTAACTTTTGCGTTTTAAGTCCGATTTTGACGTTTCTTATGCCCACGCTTTCGCGTTTATAATTACGCCTTTAGTTTAAAAATGATATAACTTTAGCGTTTTTAAGTCCGTTTCTCGCGTTTTCTTAAGCCATCGCTTTACATATTAAGACGATTATGTTGTGATCATAATATTGTATTTTTAAGTTTCCGAGATTCTGTGATGAATAGTGGTTTTTACGGTTATACAGCTATTAATATCATTTCTATAATTTTTAATTAACGGTAAAAACCCGTTTTAGTCGTATCTTATTCGTTATAGCTCCTTTTTTAGCGATTCTTTCGAACACGTTCTCGTAATTGAAAGTTTTATCATATTATTGATGTTTACGAAGCATAAGTTACTGCCATGAATTGTAACTTTTATAAAAAAAATTATAAAGTATTTAGCGTCGTAACTTGTACTGCGGTTTCATATTCGTTAGATATTCTGTTTTTCGGTTTCTTATCATTTTTGGAATCCTTATGAGTTGTACTATCTTTATAAACCTAATAAGGTTGTTATCGAATTCGGATCAATAACAGCTAGTTTGGATAAGGTTGTGATTTAAAACATGTTTTAAGCTTAATTTTTGTCACTGCGATGCTTAACACCTTATTACAACTACTTCAAAAACATTTATATCTTATGTTTTACATATATAAAGTCCATTAGATCATGCTTTGCTCAAGTGTGTTCAAGATAACAAGTTTAACTATCATTTTCACTTGTAACTCATAAGTTAACATTAACCAACATGTTAGAAAACTTATACATCCCTTTTAACAAGATATTACCATTCATATGACATATAAATAAGTCCATATAAACATTTATATCATAAGTAAACTATCCATTTACATATTCAAAAGTACTAAATGGTGATTAGCTAAAATAACATATGAACACATAAAAATCTTAGTTATTGACATGATTAAGCTTTATATATAACCTTGTGTGGATGGGAGTAGTCAAATATAAAACAATCACACTATGTGATTTAAACTCTTGGCTTGAAAAATTAGGATGTACCCGAATTTTTTCAAGTAAACCCTTTTTCTTTTTTCTTGATTCCTTCCTTGCAAAAAATGGTTAACTACTCTTGAAACCGTTTAGGAATACTTAAGTATGATTAGTGTGTATGCTTGTATGATTGTTATAAAATCAAAGCTTTATGGATTCCCCTAAAAACGTGGATGAATGCCGTGGGTGAGGAGAGAAGGTGAAAGAGAGTTTGTTGCTTTTTATTTTTGCTAAGGAAAGGAAGTGTGTGCCTTCTATGTACATTGAGGTGTATTATACTACTATAGAAGATATTTGTGTGTCTAAGTTATATATGAAAGGTGGCAAGGAATAAGAAGGCATGGAAGAAAAAACTAGAGCTATTTGTTATGGAAATTGGCATAATCATGGTCAAAGTGCATGTTAGATCTTTTATGAAGTATTTGTGAAGTTTTCTTGGTCCAATCTTGTCCTCCTAGTCATATGTACACGAAATCATGCATGTGTATAAGTTAGATATGTTTTGATCTTTTATATATATGGTAATAACTTGCATTATATTAAGTATAAATGTATATAGACTTAATAAAATGTATAATTGCACATGTAGAGTTTGATTTGAATTAATTTCATGAAGAATATGTATAATGTGATAAATACTTGAATTTTAATAAACTTTAAGTATTGGGTACTAAATTTTGGGTATTTGATGAAGCGTAGATAAGTTAACGTGCTTCCGGGTAGGCCTAAACGTACTTTATCGCGAAACGGTTGAAAACACTTAACGTAAACCAATAAAATAAAAATGTGCTATTGATAATAATTAACTCTATTAAGATCATATATCACTGGCTTGATTATAAAAATTTAATTGTTTAATGCCGTTTACATTGAATGATATTTTTAGTTACGCGATTGCTCAGCAAACGCTAGAAAAATTCGTATAGCCTCTAATCTTGCAACCGGAGCAAATGACTCTTCGAAATCAATACCCTCTTCTTGGCGATAACCACGAGCGACCAATCGAGCCTTATTTTTTAGAATACCTCCTAACTCATCAAGTTTAACCTTATAGATCCACTTAAGAGAGATGACAAATACTTTGTCAGGAGGAGGAACAAGTTCCCAAACCTCCAGACGTTCAAATTCATGAAGTTCCTCTTGTATAGCTTCAATCCAACATGCTTGAGTTAATGCATCTTTGTAGTTTTTAGGTTCAACTGATGTTAGAAAGGCATCATATAGGCGAGAATAATTGCTTTGTTCATGTAGTTGTAGTCGTGTGGAAACTAGTCTGTCGAGAGCACCGATTATAGAGAACCAATTATATTCTCAAGTGGATGATCCTTAGTCCATTTGCTATTATGTTCAGAAACTTGGTGATCGGGAGGCACAATTGTATGAATAACATCCGATGATGAGGATTGATCAGAAGCAACTTCTAGAATTGGAATACCAAAGTACGGATCATTACCCATATGTGCGACTTCAATATCATGATTATCTTCTTCAACATTATGAGAAATGATAGGAGTTTGAGTTTCTTGTGTTGTATTAGAGTTACTTGGTGATGGTGCATCTTGATCAATTGTAGTTGAGGAAGGGGAGCCAGTTAATACAGCATGTTCAGGTGCAACTACTTCAGGAATATGAGCAATAACTTCTGGTGGTTGTAAATCAACATAAGGTGGGGGATTAAGTGACTCATCCCATTCAGATCTCGATGGTGGTACAAATGGTGTTGAAGGAGGAGGGTTTGGCACGAGTCCTAAATTGATTGTTACAGGAGTCATATCATGAAGTGCGGGTCCTGAACTGCTGTGTTCAGAAGCCATCGCGGTCAGCTCATCAAAGTCAACATGAATGGTTTCAATTATTTGTCTGGTACGTCTGTTGTAAATCAGGAATGCTTTCTTCGTGGGTGCATAGCCAATGAAAATACCAATATCAACCTTCAGTTGTAACTTGCCCAAATTCTCGCAATCATTCGTTGGGTAGCAGAGTGCACCAAACACATGAAGATACGATAGATCAGGAGGTTTATCTTGTAAAAGCTCGTATGGTGTTTTACCGTGACGACGACGTATCATGGAACGATTTTGGGTATAACAGGCTGTGGCAACCGCTTCGGCCCATAGAAATAATGGAGCTTTTGCATAATTTAACATAGTGCGAGCTACTTCAATTAGCGT
>BQNB010071444.1:0-10154 GCA_026074375.1 Tanacetum coccineum
CTTAGGTTTCGACCCCTTCAATTAAGCACTCGTTTAGGTTCATTAGTCGTGTTTCCACACATGTATTTATTCTATGGGCTCGTGTATTCATTTCCAAGTCGTATCACTATGTTTCTAGTAAATGTTTACGTGTAGAACTTTTACGTGACTAGGTAAAACGAGCCCATGACCACGATGACCCTTATTTGCTTATTTAGATAAGTGTTTAGAACTCGACTCGACAGTTCACCCCATTTTTATACTCGTTTGCACCACCCATGGCCTTATATATTTAACATACGTGTGTAAACCATGCATGGGTCGGGCCATGCATGTTTGTGTCCATGTTAACGTTGTCATACATACGGCAACGTGCCCCTTTCCAACTAGACATGCTAACGCGACTAGGATATAGATAGATATGGGTTTAGTTTGAGACTTATAATAGTCCTAGAGCCTTGATGGTGGGTTTATATGTAAACCCGACTCGTATACACCCAAACGTGTATTTCTTAAGCTTCAAAGCTTGTAGACACCCAAACCTTGGTTCACGTATTCCCTTGTGTGCTCGAGTAAAAGTCTTTAATGTTATTTGTTGGTCCGAATGAAATGTGAGTGTGTGTGGTTGCGGTTTGTGACCCGAATAGGAGGGAGTGAATGTTTAAGTGTCTATGAGTTCAAGAAGTGTTCAAGTGTATGTGTGAGAGTGTATTTATAGGCAAAGTGGGCTAGTTACTTCCCTTTGGTTCTTTCCTAACTAAAATGATTTAGCTTAGGTGGTTTAGGAGAGTTTTAGTTGCCTACACATGGTTTTGCCTAAACCAACTAAGTACAAACTCTTAATTACTATGTAAATGTACAAGATTTTGCTAGGACATGAAATCTTATGGTTTTTGGTGCTCCTCTCTTGCTAGCCGCGGCACAAAGAGGTCCAAGGGAGAAATGGGTTATTATCCCATGTGTAAAAGATCATTAGGAGACCATTAGTACCCATATTAATTACCAAGGAAATGTACATGTACTTTTAGGATCCTTAGGAGGATTTTTAGTATTTAGTAAATCACTTAGGATGATTTGTATAGGTTTACTTGCCCAATTTCGGAAATCAAGTGATATTAACACAAGATTTTATTTAATTTTGTGTTTAGGTTTTCAAAGTGGGTATTGGTTTGAGTCTAGGTAAGTCTAGGTATTTCCGAGGTGTGTCCAAATGTATTTTATCGCGAAACGTAATCCTTTTATGTGACCGATAAAAATAAAGTATGCAAAGTACATAATTATTTTCTTAATAATTATTTCTTAATTGGTTGATGTAAACCTCAATTTATTTCATGACCGTTTACGTAAATTGATTATTTCTAGTCTATGCGGTTTAGCTTAAAGTAAATATTAAAAGTAACGCGTATCGGACTAAAATAAATAGTGCTCATTAATAGAGTCGTACAATGACATGAAAATGAGAAATGTTACAACTTTTAGGGACTTTAAAAATCGACATATAGTATATAGGCATCGAGCCTAAAACCGACTTAAGAAGCGTTAACCTTCCACCAATTGAAAGAGTCGTCATTTTCCATTTTGAGAGACGAGCATTAACTCGATCAACCACTTCATTCCAGGAATGAATACGGGACATCAAACCACCTACTTGCGAACCTAAATACGAAAACGGTGGTTTAAGCGTAAGACAACCAATCTTGAAAGCTGCTGATTCAACTCTCTCATCCTCCACAGCAATCCCCATTAACTTACTTTTGCTCATATTAATTCGCATACCAGACGCGTGAAAAAAGCACTCTAATACATGAATAATCGTGTCAATATTCCTTTCATTCCATTGACCCACAAAAATCGCGTCATCTGCATAAAACATGTGAGAAATTTGTACCGTAGGACTTAACGTGACACCTTTGAACATCCCTGCATCTACCACCCTTTGAAACGAAATATGCAAACTCTCCATAACAAGAAGAAATAGAAATGGAGATAAAGGATCACCTTGTTTGAGACCCTTGTAAAATTGAAACTCCTCCGTAGGGCTGCCATTTATAATAATAGAACCTCTAGAAGATCTAAGACAATTTTGAATCCAATGACACCATTTTTCACCAAAACCAAACTTTCTCATCACATCATCCAAGAAATCCCAACGAACCGAATCGTAAGCCTTTTCAAAGTCAACTTTGAAAATTAAAGATTGTTTCTTCTTCTTCTTACACCATTGTAATAACTCATTTAATATAAAAGGACCGTCTAGAATTTGCCTATCCGCAACAAAAGCCGATTGAACATCATTTACAATGTCACCCAAAACCACCACAAGACGATTAGCTAGAATTTTAGCAATAATCTTATACAAGCTCCCAATTAAACTAATAGGTCTAAAGTCTTTGACCATATTAGCGTCAGGAGTTTTTGGGATCAATGCAATGAATGCCGAGTTACTTCCTTTAGGAAAAGAACCATGAGAGAAAAAATATATAACAGCTTCCACTACCTCTTTTTCAACAATCTTCCAATAGCGACGATAAAATCCAAACGTAAAGCCGTCCGGACCAGGAGATTTATCACTTCCACAATTCCAAACCGCCCTTTTAATCTCTTCTCTAGACACTTCCATCTCCAAATCTGCTTGTTGATCAACCGACAAAGTTTTCGGAAAATTCATTTCTATGTGAATACGTTTCTGAACCGGTTTATCAAATCTTTTTTTAAAATGTTGAAGGAACTCTTGTTTCACCAACCTCGGGTCATCTGTCCAAGTACCATCCACTAAAATGCCACGAATATTAAGCTGGTTCCTTTTTTTATTTAAAATACCATGATAGAATTTAGAATTCTCGTCTCCTTCAATAGCCCATTTAACCTTCGCCTTTTGAGCCATTTCCAAAGATTGAAGATTTTCCAGATCTTGTAAAGAATTAAAAACCTCTAATCTTTTTTTAACAATCTCGGAGTTTCCTTCACCTTTATCAATAATTTCGTCTAAATCAGCGAGATCTTCTTTGAATCTAACTTTATTATTATTGACACTTTTATTTTTATCCTTATTCCATTCACGAATCTTCGCCTTTAAATATTTCAGCTTTGACATCAAAATATTAATAGCATTCGACTCAACCAAAGGAGAATCATTCCAAGAATCTTCTACTAATTTATCAAAGCCATCCATTTCAAACCAGTAATGAAAGAAACGAAAAGGACAAGGACCATAATCAAAATTTACCTCTCGCATCAAAATAGGCCGATGATCAGAGAGGTGACGATCCAAAGAGAGAGCAGATATATACGGGCACGAACTCAATAAGCATTCAGACACTAAGAATCGATCAAGTTTGCTCATCTTTGAAGCTGATTTGTGACACCAAGTGAAAGAACTACCACCTAAAGGGACCTCCTCCAACCCCGCGTTAACAATAAACATATTAAACAAATTAGCACCTTGCACATTAAACTTCGAACCGAATCTCTCAGTCTTATTACGAACCTCATTAAAATCACCCATAACAACCACCTCACCTTTCCAATTATTAATAACATATTCCAAATAATCCCAAAGAATCCTTTTCTCATTCAACTCTTGTGTGTGCACAGCTGAAAGACGAAACATCTCGATATCTTTACTCTACTTCAACCTCATCACTCCGCCTTAATCATAGACAAAGATAACCGAGACACCGATGGCAGATTTACCATATAGCATGATGCTAGGATCCTCTCTTCACAAAGAATACCTCGAGCGTCGAATTACCGCTCGCGCGAAGCTACGATCATGAACAACTCAAATCAAAAATATATCTAACAACCACATTTTAAAACTTCAAAAGCTCAAATGAATTACCAACCGAAGCACTATGAACATAATCAAAAGCAAAATTTCCCCAACACATTTTAACACTCAAAAGCTCAATATCTTTCATTTTTGTTTCCTGTAAAGCCAAAAAATTCACCTTATTACGGATACATAACTCCTTGACCTAATCTTTTTTAGCCTTTTGGGCGAGGCCTTGAATATTTAACGACAAAAAATTCATCTATAACCATCTTTCACTCCTTGTGATTCAATGATCTCTTCCATGTTTTTCATACACCCTTCCATGTTCTACCCCATAGTTTGACCTACTTTCACCAATTCATCCATTAAATTCAAAATGGACCCTCCTGTCCGTGGGACTTCTGATTTTTTAAAATGACCTAAGCAGACCGATTCCATTGTGTCATCTATTATCCTTTTTTTTCGAACCATTATGTATAGTAACCACATTTGCCTCTTCTCCCTCTTTTGATTGAATAAAGTCACCGCTATCTTTATTGGACTCCTCATCTTTCTTTTCATTCCCATCAGTCATATTAACTGGCGTGAAGCCTGGTGGATATTTAATACTATTATCAGACTTGTCTCCTTTATCATCTTTCGTTTTCTTCTTGTTAAGCAAGTCATATAAGTTAAATGGATCCCCAGAATGATAATTATTTTGACCAGAAGAAACCTCTTCCACGACAGGACCATCAAGTTCCTCCTCAAACTTAGTCTCAGGAACCACTTCAACCTTACTTTCATTTCCACATTTATAATCATCTTCTCCTATAGGACCTTCTGAATTAGTATCTCCATCTGTATCAGACTCCTCTTCACTATCGTCCATAAAATCAGGTACCCATCCTGGAACTTCATTGGCACGAATCCAATATACCTTACCTTTAAAGATTATCTTGAACGATTCAACAATATTTCTTCCAACCTTCGTGTTTAAACACAAACGTTTCCTGTGAAAACACTCTTCATCTTGGCCATCGACATGAATTAAGGTACCCCACTTAGATGCAATACGTCGAAACGTATTGGCAGACCACATCTTAAACGGAACACCTTCTATCTCAACCCAAGCAACTCTCTCATCAATATTAAAATCCATTGATGCTTGTACCAACTGAGTAAACCAAGATGCCGCGCCCATATGTGATTGAAACGATTTTTTGGAGTCTTCGGCAGTGAACTCTAACAGTACCCAGAAACCGCCCATGTATTTAATAGTAATATTGTCAAAACCTTCATTATTCAGGACCATCTTCAAATTAGCCAAAGAAGCAAATTCTTTCACTCTTCCAAATAAAGCACAATCAAGATCTTTAGAGTTGCAGCAATCTTCATCCAAAACCAAAGCAGGAAAAGACTCCGCCTCACCATTCACAGATTGGGAACCTCCTTTAACGATATGGACGTAAGAACTCGTCATACCTTGAACCCCTTTCGCTTTAGCATTTGTCTGAAAACTACTCACACCAACCGTATTATGTGCCTGGCCATTCACTTTGGACAATGCCGGTCTCTGAAACCTAGCAATGTTTGCCCATAATTTGAAACGCCCTATCCATATCGTACTTAAATTATCAACTAGTCTCTTCGCATCAAACACCTTAATAAAGCGAACAAAGCCAAACCTTTTACCAGCTTTCGTTCTCTTGTTTGGTATAAACGCATCCACTACTTGACCGTATAGTTTGCAAGAATTAAAAAGATCCTTTGCGGTACAAGTATCTGGAAAATTAGAAATAAAAACGGACGTAGAAATCTTAAGAACCTCATCCTCCTTAGATCTTGGACCTCCCATTGATAAAAGAAACAACCGTCTTCAAAATAAAGCTACCAGATCTCAAAATAGAGCTTGAAAAAAAAAAGCTTGTAAAAAAATTAGGGTTTTGGAATATTTTATGGAAAAGAAAAGCAATTGATTAGATCCGAAAACAAAACCTTATCATAACCCTAATGATTACGTCGAAAAAGATAAAGGACGATTAGAGTATACTCAATGATCACGCCTCCACTTCCACTTTATTAGATGAATGATGATCCCTGATCACGTCGAAACTAATAAAGAGAAAAAGAAACAGCAATCATGGAATACACGTCGATAATCAAACGTTATCTAATGAATAGTAATCAAATAGGATCTAACTTTTATCTCTAATCATCCCTAATTTTTTATTTTTTTAGGTTTGAAATTTGGGGATTTTATGAAAGAGGATTTTAGCTTGTATATGCCCAACAATTTGTTAATTTGTACAAGTTCTTAACTTTTTATATTAACCATAGAGTACATAATTTTGCGTATCGAGATAGTAATTACATTTCAAAGTTATACTATGTAGTTATATATAATCCTCTTTAGGGTAAAGGGTAAGAATGATAACGCAGAATACGGTATATCCTAGTTAGTGACAAGTGGTAACATTACGAAATTTAAAAGGAACTTTGCAAAACAATTGTCACGTTTAGAAAAACTGGTGAACATTCTTTTAAACATTACCAGTTATCAACTTCTTCAAGGACTTGACGAAACATGTAAGTTGAACAACATTGTCGGTTATTAAGATTTACACCTCTTAGACCAAAAATCCGGCCCAACAACAGACTAAAACTTGCGGAAAAACTCAAACGTAAATCCATCAGGTCCGGGAGATTTATTTTCTCCACACCCCCAAACGGCATTAAGAATTTCTTCTCTTGTAATGGAACTCTCCAACTCAGTAGACAGTTCATGATTAAGACGGGGAAACTAAAGTTAATCTTATCATGACATATACCCGGATCTTGGAATCTAGAAGCAAAATGATTACGAAATTCATCTTTGACACGGCTAGGGTCATCAACCCAATCCCCTTCAATCATTATACCTTTAACAGCTAGATTGGCTCATTTTCTATTGACGATACCGTGAAAAAATTTAGAATTCTCATCACCCTCCACGGCCCACTGAATTTTAGCCTTTTGAATAGAATCCCGAGCATCAGCAGCCTTTACATCTTGAAGATTATTCATACATTCCGTACGAGATAAAAGAAGGTCATCGTTCACTCCACCTTGATCCAAAATCCTGTCAATATCGCTCAATTTGGACTTAAGATCATTTACACGGGCCAACTGTTTCTTCTTCTGATCTGCTACATACACACGAATATCCTTTTTCAGAAATTGTAACTTCTTTTTGAATCGGATCATCCTATTACTATCATCAAGGATAGTTGAATTCCAAGTATTAGTCACCATATGTTCGAATCCCTGAAAGCTAAACCAAGAATGGTAAAAATGAAACGGGGTAGCACCATAATCAGTAAATACCTCACGAAGCAGGATAGGCCGATGATCCGAAAGATGCCTATCAAGACAAGCAGCCAAAACGTGAGGGAAAAGAGAAAGTAAACCATCAGTCACAAGGAAGCGGTCCAATTTGCTCATTTTAGTAGCCGATGGATGAGCCCAAGTAAAAGTGTACCCTTCTAATTGAAGATCTACTAACCCCGAATTAGATATAAAATTATTAAATGCACGTGCACCATTCACGTTGAAAGTAGACCCCCAACGTTCCTTCATCCGCCTAACTTAATTAAAGTCACCCATAACAATGATCTCACCATTCCACCTATTGATCAGAGACGTTAAATAAGTCTACAAAACATGTTTATTTGAAACAGCTTGTGGAGCGTAAACTGAAATCATTAAAATCTTCTTCTGATTAGGAATCCAATTTCCACACAAAGCAACAAAATTATCGGAAATAATATGATGCTCTTTTTGGAAAACATTTGGATCCCATGTACATAGAATACCACCTGAATTACCGAGAGCCTCGCTAAAAATATAATCAAAATTGGAATTTCCCCATAAAAACTTTACGTCCATAGCCGAAATATTTTCCATCTTTGTCTCCTGAATAGTAAAGAAAGAAACTTTATTCTTGATGTTTAACTCCCTGATCCATTCTTTTTTAGCCTTGGATCCGAGGCCTTGAATGTTTAAGGATAAACAATTCATCGGAAAACCTCATGAACTCCTTGCGATCCAATGATCTTTTCCATATCTTTATTACACCCTTCCATGGAAAAACCCATAGTTTGTCCTACCTTGATCATTTCTTCTAAAACCTCCAATATTGAACCACCCTCTCTATGCTTAAGACCATTTCCATGGGCCTCCGACGGAAAGTGTTTGTCTATCTTTTGTGCACTCTCCATGATACGTGAACTGCTGCCTATCGATTTACTATGAGACTGCTCTTGTTCCACCTGCATATCCTGTTCAACTTCGTTAGCCATACCCTTATCAGGTGTAAATCCTGGAGGAAATGGAATGCTCGAATCCGTCCCAGTAATATCTACAGCCTCTTTACGCTTGTTAAGTAAATCATAAATCTTGAAAGGATCGTTCGAAATCTCCTTTTCAATGGATTGTGGAACTGATTCAGCAACATAACCCTCTTCGTTAGTATTTTCTCCATAGAAAGTATCAGAAACGGCTTCGTTATCGCTCTCATCCTCCGAGTTCCCCTGTTTACAAAACTCCGACTGTTTCACGCCCACTTCCTTATCAGAATCATCATCAGAACAATAAGCCGTCTCAGAAACATCCGTAAAAGTTGGAGACCAAGTAAACAATTCCTTAGCTCGAACCACAAAGATCTTCCCTTTAACAATAATCTTGAACTTCTCAAGGATATTATCTTCCTGATTAGTCTTAATACAAATACGTTTTCGTGCAAAAAAATCATCTTTACATTCTTCAAGATCCAAAACCTCACCCCATTTGGAACCAATCTTGTGAAAAGTAGTACTTGACCACACATGCATAGGAACCCCTTCAATGTCAACCCAAACTATCCTATCACGGGACACGAAATCCGATTGAGCATTCGACAAGCAATTAAACCATGAAGCAACTCCCACATGTTTCAAAAATTTAGCTTTGGATTTAGACGAAGTCAACTCAATCATAACCCACAGCCCACCTAGATAAACAACCTTCGCGTTTGGAAACCCCTCATTCGATAAAATCACATGTAAAGTATTAATAGAAGAGAATTGTTTAACCTCCCCCATAACATAGTTTCCAAGATCACGTGACACCACGCAGGAATCATCTAAGACCATTGCTGGTGAAGCAGATACAGGAGTATTCCATACACCGTTCACAGCCGCAGGAGATGACCCATTTACCACATTCACATATGACCCAGTTTGAAACTGACCTTTAGCCTGATCAACCCCCCGTGGGTAGCTAGGAGCCGCAGCCACATTATTATGAGATGAAAGGTTGGGTTTTTTAGGCCTCTCAAAACGAGCCGGATTTGCAAAAAGGTGAAATCGGCCAATCCAAATAGTATTGAGATTCTCAATCAAACGATCCAAATTGATTACCTTAATGAATCTGACAAAGGCAAACCGTTTCCCCACCTTGGATTTTTTAGTCGGAATGAAAACATCCACCACAGTACCATAGTCATTACATACCTTCCATAGGTCTTTAGCGGTGCATCCTTCTGGAAAATTAGAGACAAAAACGGATTTGGAAATCCTCACAGTTTGATCAGCTTTGGATTGAAGGGAGTTCTGATTATGAGCACCCATGAGGCGAACCGACCCACAATGATATGAACCCTAAAAAAAACGATACCCCTAATCCCAAATGAAAATAGAGAAGATCAAGCACCTAAAGCACTCGTCGAATCAATTAAAAAAGGATTACAGATATTCTCAACGAATAGATCACAACCCCCGGTTACTAATGATCATAATGATAAAAGGGGACGAATAAATCGAAGCCCTAAAATCACTCCCAGTTAATAGCGACAGGATCACAGATCAATACGATGAAAGAATCGTATAATCAATCGTTAATCGATGATTGGAGGCTAACAGGATTGGATCTCCCTACCCAAGGACCATCGTATGGATTAGGGATGTATTAGTGATGTTCAACTCCATTAAATAATTCATTTTCGTTTTGTAGGTAATACGAATTAGGAAGAGAGGAAGAGTATTATCGAATCTAGAATAAATAATGATATAAATCAGAATATATAAAAGGAACAATGGGATGCAATGAATAGGTCGGTTAGATTTTTAATTCGATTTAGGGAAAAAAGTGTTGCAATTCGTCATAGTCGCCATAGTCGCCAGAGAGATTGTTAGAAAAACATTATATTCGTAATATACTCTATAGTTGTTTAGCGCTCATAACAACAAACTTAAAATTTCCAAATATATCAGGTTTCATTTCAGCACAAAACTGTATCACTTTATTTTTATTTTTAAACCAAAGATTTACACTTAACATATCAAGACCATAAAACAACTTTAAAACATGAACCAACTCTAAAAAAGGTATAAAACTAAAATAA
>BQNB010071444.1:12987-29408 GCA_026074375.1 Tanacetum coccineum
GTGTTTTGATTTTGAAGGATTTGAGAGTGCAACATATAGAATTTGTCTTTTGTATCAGGATTGAAATTCCCGATGATTCGGACATGATAGTTTATTACTACACCAAGGTAGTCCTTTGAAAAAATAATATTGAGATAACTTTTTACAAACTAATAGAACTAACCACAATTATATGCAAAGAAAGTTAGGCAATGGTGAGAATACGCGGTTCTGGGAGGATCCTTGGAAGGGAGGTGTTCCTCTAAAAAATTTATTTCCCAGAATTTTCTCTCTTGAAATGGACAAATCCATCTCTGTGGCATCCAAACTTGCTGATTCTAGTGGTTGTACGTCTCTCAGACGTATTCCCAGAGGTGGTATTGAGCACGCTCAAATGGAAGAGTTACATTCGTTCTTGGATAATACTATTCTGTCTGATATGCAAGATAGGTGGCGTTGGACTCTTTCTGGAGATGGGGAGTTTTCAGTGTCTACTCTTAGAGGCCTTATTGATGATAAAACTATTGCTTCTGTTGGTTCTAAAACTCGTTGGAATAACTTTGTTCCTAGCAAGATCAACATTCTCGCTTGGAGAATTAAGCATGATTTTCTTCCAACGCGTTACAACATCTCTCGGAGAGGTATTGATTTAGTCTCAATAGCTTGTGCTTCTTGTACGTTGGCTGAAACCACAAGTCATATATTTTTTACTTGCTCGTTGGCAAATCACCTATACTTGAAGATTGCTAGATGGTGGAACGTTACTATTACGGATATGACGTCGTATGAAGATTGGTATGCTTGGTTTTCCGCTCTTCGTTTTGAATCTAAGAGAAAGAAGATCTTCGAAGGTGTTTTCTACATCACCTGGTGGCTGCTTTGGAATTTTCGAAACAATTCTATCTTCGGCTCTACTTTTCAGCCTAAAGCTCGTTTATTTGATGACATTTTGGCTTTTTCCTTTTCTTGGTGCAAGTCCAGATGTAAGGCGAATTTTAGTTGGGTAGATTGGTTAAAGAACCCTTTTCTTATTTCTTTGTAATTTGTTCTCTAGCTCCTTGCTAGTTTTTAATGAAAGCTGCTGTTCTAAAAAAAATGTTTGATATATGGTTAGAATGGTAAAGATGTTTATTTTTTAATGTCAAACATGATGAACCATTTAATGTTTTACATAAATACTTACGCTCATTTCATGACATCATGTTGAGTGTTCGAACTTTGGGACACACCCTAGTTCCGAGTTTGAGTAGACACTTCCGGAAACCTGTTATCATCAATTGCCTTTCTAGCCGAAGCTACCGAGAACTCACCCGAACCATCAAGCGTCCAATACCACCTATCAGGCGTGACACCAAGAACAACACCTTCCACGTAAGTCGTCAAATCCGTCAACTGATCTTGTTCCACTCCGCTTCTAGGAGCACGACGAAAAGACCAGGTCAAGTTCTCCTGTGACAGTTTAGAAGCCACATTGATAGTCTTCTTCACTTCCAGCACATAAAGCCTAGGATATCTTTGTTTCAAAACCACATCGACAGGTCAAGTTTTTATACTTGCAACAACTTAATAAAATCCTTTTGCTCGTTCCATGTGCCTGCAAAGCATGTAAATAAAATAGAAGATAATTTTCAAAATGGGTTGCGCATCGTCACATTGTCTTTTACTACATTTTATTCTTAGAACAAAACGTGTAAGCCAATTAACATTATCAGTTACTAAAAATTGCAAAATCTTGAAATGATTAAATTTTGGATATAATATTTTCATGAATGCCTCAAATCCAGTGTTGATTAAAGTTCTATCCCAAAAAAAAGTGACTTCCCGAAATACGCCAGTTCAACTGGACGATTGTGCGACTCTTTTAAAAGTTTAGTGTGATTCAAATAAACAAGAGTGAAACTTAATGACAAGAGCCCAAGAAAAAAGCTACATTGATTGTAGATGATTTGGGATGTTGTATGCGTTGGCCCGTATGAGATATAAACACAGGCCAAATCGATTCAAGCGCACGTAATCAGTGATTAGGTTATACTCGGTAGAGGATCTCCTCGTCCAATTGCTTCACTTAAAAACTGTACTTGGCATCAATTAACCGAGTACCTTCAATTCTTCAAAAGATAAATAGTGTGTAATGAACACATAAATGATACTAAAGTTTCATGCAACAACATTGAGGTACCTTATTCATTTCTTCTAGAGAGAATTGCAGAAATGGTCCTTGTGGTTTGGCCAAATTGCAAATTTGGTACTTCGAATTTCGAAAGTGCAAAAAACGTCCGTATTTTGAAGACTTGGTTTCACTTTTGGTCCTTAGTCGAATTGAAATGACTAAAATACCCTCTGCAATTTGGCCAAAACACAAGGACCATTTTTGCAATTCTCTCATTCTATTATTATTATTATTATTATTATTTACTTATTTTATTTTTTAATTATTTTTTTATTTTATTTATTTTTTAAAAAAAAATTAAAAAAATTTAAATTTTTTTATTATTACTATTATTAACACAAATATATAAAAACGTAACGTAACATATGAATCACCGAACCGAACTAGAATTCAACCGAATCGAAACGAAAACCGAAATCTTTTTTGAGGTCAACCTGAAAATCGAACCTAACCGAAACCGAAATTAAAAATAATAATTACATAGATATTTAAAAATATATTTATATAAATTTGGTTTTCGGTTCGGATTTCGATTCTGATGGTCAAACTCATATCTAACCCAAAAACCGATATCTAACCCATAAACCGAATTAGTTAAGCAAAAATATAAAACTGAAACCGAAAAAAAGTAAACAAGATGTCAAAAACTAAAAATAAAAGAAAAACAATAAGTCGCGATGATTCATATGTTACGTTACGTTTTTATATATTTGTGTTAATAATACTAATAATAAAAAAAAAATTAAAAAATATAATAAATAATAATAATAATAATAAAAAGAGAGAATTGCAAAAATGGTCCTTGTGTTTTGGCCAAATTGCAGAGGGGTATTTTAGTCATTTAATTCGACTAAGGACCAAAAGTGAAACCAAGTCTTCAAAATACGGACGTTTTTTGCACTTTTAAAATTCGACGGACCAAATCTGCAATTTGGCCAAACCACAATGACCATTTTTGCATTTTTGCAATTTACACTTATCTTCAATAAGATCATTCAACTTACATCCCACTAAAGATAGAAGAAATTGAATGTTAATTTCTTATATACTATGGCGTATACGAAACCAATGTGTTTAGAGTGTATTATGTTTAGGTTTATACAATGGAATTAATGATGTTCAATATAAAAAGTGAAAAGCGAACATCGCATGATTTGTGTAAAACCGTAATTGTGGGACATTGACGTGGCCTGCACATCTCCTCATGTAACGAAGAATGGCTATCTTGGCTTAAAGATATTCGGCTTGATTCTAATCGTAAGCTCTTGTTGGAAGGTGTTTTCTATACTGCTTGGTGGAGTATTTGGAGGTTCAAGAAATTGTGTTCTTTTCGAGGCCAAAAATCCTCGGAAAGATGTCTCTTTGACGATATTAGTTTCCTCCAGTGCTTATTTGTGGTGTCATGCTAATGAGTAAGTTCGTTTATTGGTCATTTGTTACCAACACCCCCATTTGATTTCTTTTTAATTTTCTAGCTCCTTCTTATGTCTCTTTTAAAACAAAAGTTCCGTTCAAAAAAAAAAATTTACTTTTCAAAGTTAGACTATGTAGTTATATATAATCCTCTTTAGGGTAAAGGGTAAGAATGATAACGCACAATACGGTATATCCTAGTTAGTGACAAGTGGTAACTATAAGATCATTCAACATTACATCCCACGTAGATTGAAGAAATGAAATGTTATTTTCTTATATACTACGGCGTATACGAATACAATTGTCACGTTTAGAAAAACTGGTGAACAGTCTTTTAAACTTCATTAACCTATGCATACCTCCTACGTATTATCTTTAGAGCATAATGCGTACACCAATCAACATTACCAGTTATCAACTTCTTCAAGGACTTGACGAAACATGTAAGTTGAACAACATTGTCGGTTATTAAGATTTACACAACTCTTAGAAATATTAATTTTTGGATATAATATTTCGTGAAAAATGTTTGCTAAACGTCATATAGGAGCCAAGTCGATATAAGCTCGCTTGTAAGCCCCCATTCGACTGTTTACTTATCCAGATAGATACATCATTCTAGCGGAGCCAGAAAATAGGCATCGAGAAAAGAACGATACAAAAACTATGTCTCTTTAACACAGTTTGTAATAAATCGGGTCGGGTTTAATATAAACCAACAAAAATTTCAACTACGATGCAATTAACAAAAATTTCAACTACGCTACAATTTATCACGGAGAGGTATGGACATTCAATCTTTATCTTGTCCTATGTGCGACTGTGGTATTGAATCGACGGATCATGTGTTTGTTGGTTGTGATGTATCCCGGCAACTTGGCCGTATGATCTCGAACTGGTGGAACACTCCTCTTGTTGAAATGGATACGATTGCTGTATGGAAGACTTGGTTCTCCTCAATTCGGTTAGCTCCTAATCTTAAGTCGATTTTTGAAGGTGTTTGGATCACGATGTGGTGGCACGTTTGGACATATCGCAATAAGATTCTATTTGATGTTTCGGCCCCAAAGAAGAATTTACTTTTTGATAGCATTGTGTCTACCTCTTTTCATTGGTGTATACTAATATTATATGTTTTGAATAATATCATGTTTCGCATTATACTCTGCCGAATGAAGTTCATTGAGTATACGTGAAATTTGTAGAAGTTCTGAAATTTTTATATTTATATTGACTTTTTCTTTTCTTAACACTTGCTTTAGATTTTGATTTACAAATGCTGAATAAAGTTCATTAAGTATACGCGAAATTAGTAGAAGTTCTCAAATTTTTTTATTTATATTAACTTTTTCTTTTCTTAACACTTGCTTTAGATTTTGATTGACAAATATTATAGTACATATTTCTTACTTTTTGAGTACCTAGATAGTTAGTAATCACTTTTGAAAGTTAGACGGTCTAGGCCGGTATCTATTTAAGAACAGCTAATCATTCAAAAAAATCATCGTACTCGACACAAAATACTTTTATAAACATCGAATAAAAAAACACTTACGTATATGTTAATGTCTATTTTTTTTTTGTCCTTTTGTATCTTTTGATGACCATTTTACCATCTAAAGATAATTACATAAACAGACCCCTGTAAATGATACATCGAAACTATATACGCTTTTACATAAATGGTTTCTATGATTGGAAAATATTGCATCAACCGTCCGTGAAATTTTTTATACATATTTGTATGCATTTTTATATACGTATTCATGCTTTAATATACGTTTTTATACACGTAATTATATATGTTTTAATCTACGTTTTTATATACGTTTATATCTACGTTTTTATGAATACACGATGTTGTTCAAAGCCACAACCATTTTTTTAAGTATTCGGGTGAAATACAACTTCTGGGATGATATACAACCAACATTTTTGCAACCACGTTGGTTCTTTCTTGAAGCAGTGATGAAACATCCACATCTACTTGGTTTAAATGCTTAACTGGCAATTGAAACTTGCAGTTAGACATATGGAAGTCATCTATTCCGGATATACACAAGCAACACCTTATACTTGATAGAAGATCTCCTTGTCATATTGCTCCACTTAAAAAAGTGTACTTGGCATCAATTAACGGAGTACCTTCAATTCTTCAAAAGAAGATAAATGGTGTATATGAACACATAAATGATACTAGAATAGTATATGTTTCGCGTTATACTCTGCTAGATGAAGTGCATTTCGTTCCAAATTGCGTAATATTGACAGAATTTTTGATCAAGGTGGCATGACAAATGATCTTCTTCTGTCTCGCTTAGATATCCTAAAGCAACTGCAAGATATTCAATCCTCCGAATCCCATGATTTTATTCAAAAGGCTAAGATTCAATGGGCGGTCGAAGGTGATGAAAATTCCAAGTTTTTTCATGGAATCATAAATCGTAAACGTGCGAATTTGGCTATTAAAGGTGTTATGGTTGATGGTGTTTGGGTAGACGATCCTGTTTGTGTTAAGGAAGAGTTTTGTTCACACTTTGCTAACCGGTTTCGAGCCCCGGTCAATCATCACTGTAAGCTTAATTTCATTTTCCCTAACCGCCTGTCTCCTGATCAGGTTGGGGATTTGGAGAGGCCGGTCACTAAGGATGAAGTTAGAACTGCGGTTTGGGGTTGTGGTGAGAATAAATCTCCTGGTCCAGATGGGTATACGTTTGAGTTTTTTCGTAATTTTTGGGACATCATAGGATCTGATTTATTTGAAGCAGTTGAGTGGTTCTTTGTTCACTGCTCTTTCACTAGAGGATGTAATTCTTCCTTTGTTGCCCTCATACCAAAAACACATGACCCCAAATTTGTTTCTGACTATCGGCCAATAAGCTTGATTGGTAGCCTCTACAAGGTTATCACTAAAATCTTAGCCAATCGTCTTTCATTCGTCATTTCAGATCTCATATCGGATGTTCAAACGGCTTTTCTCCCGAATCGACAAATACTTGATGGTCCGTTTATCATCAATGAATTATTGTCTTGGTGTAAGAGTAAGAAACAACAGGCCATGGTGTTTAAAGTTGATTTTGCAAAAGCTTACGATTCTATAAGGTGGGATTATTTAGACGAGGTTCTTAGAGCCTCGGGGTTTGAAGTTCTAAATGGGCGAATCATGGATTGGTGGCAGCCTACGTTCAGGTATGGCTTCTATTCTCCTTAACGGAAGCCCGGCATCAGAATTTCAATTCCATTGCGGTTTGAAGCAAGGAGACCCGTTGGCTCCTTACCTTTTTATTCTTATCATGGAGTCACTTCACTTGTCGTTTTCTAGGACTGTCGACGAGGGGATTTTCACGGGTATAAAGATTGATTCGTCTCTCAATATTTCTCATCTTTTTTACGCGGATGACGCGGTGTTTATTGGAGAGTGGTCGACGGCAAACATTTCTGGTATTACTCATATTCTCCATTGTTTCTCTTTGTTGTCTGGTCTAACTATCAATATTAGAAAGAGTCATCTCCTTGGTGTCGGCCTGCCTGATGATAGAGTTGCGGCTGCAGCTTCAAACTTAGGGTGTTCGGTTATGAAAACTCCATTTAAGTACTTAGGAGTGATGGTAGGTGGTAATACTTCGAAAATTCAGGCATGGGATGAGGTGATTGGTAAACTTAAGGCTCGTCTTTCTAAATGGAAGCTTAAAACACTTTCTGTTGGAGGAAGCTTTCTCTTTGAAATGCGGTGCTAGGGTCCACTCCATTATAATATGTCTATCTTTAAGGTTGTGCCTAAGTCTTTGTCTTAACACGATGTGGAATCGCTTCGTCAGGATTTCTTTAATGGTGTCCCAAGCCGTTGAGTAGGAGTATCGTGGATTTTAAATGGTCTGAGGTTCTTTGCGTCCAAGAAGTATGGGCAGGTTTGGTAGTTTCAAGTTTCTACGCTTTAATAGGGCGCATTTGTTCTTTAAATTGGTTTATGGAGAATTTATTTCGGTTGAACAGTTCTTTCTGGTGTTGGATATTAAATAGAAATGCATGGTAATTCTTCTTTATAACAATTTGTGATTTTCGTGGTTCTACTTGGAATGTCATCATGCGGGTCATTGATGCAAGTCATAGTATTCCTCTTGTTAACAGGGTCAAATAAAACTAAATGGATCTCTCGGATTCCGGAGCGAGCCTATAAAGTTATATATGTCATCCATCAGTAAAGATAACATTCAATTTCACAGAGGTGAAGTATCCAGTGTGCCACTTTTAAATAACGTAAAGACCCATAATACATAATATGTAACCCAAAAACCAAAACTTAAGCATTCTAGTAACAGAAATTACAATCCTGCTGGAAACATGTGCTATTCTAGATCTCCAAAGTCCAAATACATCAGATATTTGTTTACCTGGTCCTCTTCTCTTGTATTAGTCTGCAAAGTAATGCCTACTGATTCGACTTCTGAAATGAAGACAAACAGCTTCTTACATCCCATGAAAGTTGTTTCTCGTGGGTCATTTTAGTAGAGGAACTGGCTTCTAATGCAAACTTTCACCTTTTTATGAAAAAAACTGGATTTGTTTTCCAATAAATAGAGCCAATGTGATGTCAGTTACACATTAAACGGTAAAAACAATCCGGATTGTTGTTGATGCTAGTAAAAGTGCAATGACTTAAATAATTGCTCTTCCTAGTATGGGATGCAATGGGACAGGTCTATTATAGGTCAGAAAAGGCTGAGCTGGGTTGACGGCACCGACACAGATTTATTTTGTTATTTGAAGTATAGAATAATTAGTACTTCATGATAGGCCTTCATCAGATTAATGCAGCAACCAATTTTCATTGAGAACACAGCTGATTAAGAAGAGTACTGATAGAAAACAAAAATTAGTTTCACTTCCAAACTTGGGAGATTTAGTTAGTATATAAGAGTTTAATAAAATAGAATAACGAAAGAACAGGATTACCTGTGGATTGGATTGAATTGAGAAATTGTTCCTACGCACAGAATTGTTGACCAGACCTCACAAAGAAAAGAAAACTTCAAGAATTACGGGAATAGGTGCTATTAGGGTTTTTTGCTTTGAGAAAGCTAATACTCGTATATGATTTTTTTGGTAAATAAATTACAAATTTATCTGTTTGGGATGTATTTCTTCGCATGAGCTTATATATTCTTGTTTGCAAGATATAAACAAACAAATCAGCTACTCTAGTGGTTAGATGGTTTGTTAATATCACAAAAAGTCAGGTATGACATGGCAACTAAAATGACGTGGCATTAAATGGTCAAATACCTCTGTTATATATAATATAGAGATATATCACTACTACAAAAAGTATATTTTACAACGCTCTTTTTACAACGGTTTCACACTACACCGTTCTAAAAAATAGAAAAAGCGATTTTGTATAACACTTTTTTACAAAACCGTTCCAAATAAAACTTATTTAAAACGGTTGCCTATCATATAGCATTTTATAGCACGGATTATAATAACCGTTATATAATGGATCCCTTTTCAAATATTTCACAATCCAAAAGCGGGATATTAATCCCTCCATTTCTCCTTTTCACCTTTTTCACAATAGTTATTAAATGAACCATCTAAAAACAACAAATGCACCTAGAGGTGCAAAAAAATCGGTTAAAACCGGTTTCCGGTTTTTAGAAAACCGGTTTTAAAATAACCGGTTTCGGTTTTTTCGGTTTTTCCGAAATCGGTTTTTTTCGGTTATAAATGTTCGGAATCGGTTTTTTTCGGTTATAAATTTTCGTTATCGGTTTTTTACCGGTTCGGTTTTTTTCGGTTATAAATGTTCGGAATCGGTTTTTATACCGGTTCGGTTTTTTTCGGAATTTAAAACTTCGAACATTTATTTAATAAACTTGTTAATTATCAAACATTTAATTAAACAATACACCGGAAACATACTAAACAAATACAATCATAACTTTTTATTTGCACCGGAAACATACTAAAAAAATACAACCATAACTTTTATTTAAACAATACAATTATACAACTAAAAATATATAAATACTAATACATTTCGAGCTTCGGCATGGCCATCACCCGAAAACATATTAGTGTACTCAAGTATGTCGAGCTTCGGCATTGCCATCACCCGTTATACTCAATCCATTAAATCTTCCAAAAAATCTTCTACATCTACGTGTTCAATATCTAAGTCTTCAAACTCACCTTCATCTAATTCGGTATTCAGAGGTGATATCCCTAAATCAACTTCTTCTCTTGCTATAGTTTCTTCAACGTCTTCTAATATCGGACCTTCCAACGATGTTTCATGTTGTACCCTATCTACTCCGTCCAAAAACCGGTTAAAACCGGTTTTTTTTTAAAAATTGAAACGGCTAGTTTGACTTCCTTGTTGACCGGTTTTTTTAACCGGTTAAAACCGGTTTTTTTTTTAAAATTGAAACGGCTAGTTTGACTTCCTTGTTGACCGGTTTTTTTAACCGGTTAAAACCGGTTTTTTTTTTAAAAACTATTAACGGTTATAAAAAAAAAAAATTTAAAAAAATAAAAAATAAATAAAAAAACCGGGTTTAACCGGTTTTTTTTAAAACCCGGTTTTAAAACCGGTAAAAAAACCGGTATGATTAAAAACCCGAAAACCGGTCTAACCGGTTCGGTTATATTTAACCGAACCGGTTAAAAAAACCGGTTTTTTCGCCCGGTTTTTTAAAAAACCGGTTTGGATTTGCATCACTAGATTTCGGATGCTTACCACTAATGCTAATCACATATCATATCCTATACTTCTCACTCATACTTCTTCCTTCTCAAAATTATTATTCAGAATATCTGAAAATAAGAAGTGAGTTATATTGCATATTAGTTTCTTCTTACATACTAAGGGACAAATCTAGACTATCCATTTCATTAGATTAAAAAGACAAGATTTAAGATTAAAAAAAACACGGAGAGACCAAAAGTGTAAATTTACTAAAACACACATTAACCACTCCCTCATTATTTTTAAAGTTGGCAAAACTTGCCCAAATTGCAGTTAATTGACTTTTTTGACATTTTGTGCGTTTTTTACGTTCTTATACGTTTTTATATGTTTTGATGCGTTTTCGTCCGCTTTCGCACGTTTTCGTAGCTTTCGCGCTTTTCGTCTGTTTTCGAACGTTTTCGTCTGTTTTCGCCTGTTTTTGCGTGTTTTCGTCCGTTTTTAGACGTTCTCGCAAGTTTTCTTATGTTCTCTCACGATTTCGTACGTTTTCGCACGTTTTCATACCTTTTTGCACTTTTCGTCTGTCTTCACACTTTTTATTCTGTTTTCGTCCGCTTTCGCACATTTTCTTTCGTTTTCGTTCGTTTTTGGAAAATTTTCTTACGTTTCAGCACGTTTTCTTACGTTTTTGCACGCTTTCGTCCGCATTCGCGCATTTTCATCGGCTTTCACGTGTTTTCGTCAGCTTTCGTGCGTTTTCGTCAGCTTTCGTGCGTTATCGCCAGCTTTCGCGCGTTTACGCCAGGTTTCGCGCGTCTACGCCAGGTTTCGCGCGTCTACGCCAGGTTTCGCGCGTTTTCGTCAGGTTTCGTGCTTTTTCGCCAGGTTTCCTGCGTTTTCGTCAGCTTTCGCGCGCTTTCGTCAGCTTCCGCGCGCTTTCGCCCATTTTCGCATGCTTTTGCCCGTTTTCGCACGCTTTCGCAGTTTATTGTTCTGTTTTTCACGCACGTTTTCCTACGATTTTTCATGTTTTCGTCTTTTTTTTTACGTTGTTTGTTTTCTTACATTTTCTACGATTTCGCAACTTTTTATTATATAGTTTATTACTACTCTTGGGATAACCAGAATAAATGTTGGGAAGGTAACGAAAAAAGGAACTCAGTTTAGCTCGGTGGCAAAGGGAATCTATTTGCTCATGATCAACCGATTTTTGGAGACTCAAGCATGGAAGGATGATGGGTTAACTGTCTTCAATGGCGGTTGTGATAAGCAAGTGATTTGTGAGTACATATTTCTGATTTTGTGAGTACCTAGATAGTTAGTAATCACTGTCGAAGAGGTGAGTTATTTTGAGGACAAGTTTAAGCCCACATACTAAGGGACTAATCTAGACTATCCATTTCATTAGATTAAAAAGACAAGATTTAAGATTAAAAAAAACACGGAGAGACCAAAAGTGTAAATTTACTAAACTCACACTAACCACTCCACATTATTTTTAGAGTTGGCAAAACTTGCCCAAATTGCAGTTAATTGACTTTTTTGACATTTTGTACGCTTTTTTATGTTTTTACGTTTTTTACGTTCTTATACGTTTTTATATGTTTTGATGCGTTTTCATCCGCTTTCGCACGTTTGCGTAGCTTTCGCGCATTTCGTTTGTTTTCGCGCTTTTCGTCTGTTTTGGAATGTTTTCGTCTGTTTTCGCCTGTTTTCGCGTGTTTTCGTCCGTTTTTAGACGTTCTCGCACGTTTTCTTATGTTCTCTCACGATTTCTTACGTTTTCGCACGTTTTCATACCTTTTCGCACTTTGCGTCTGTCTTCACACTTTTTATTCTGTTTTCGTCCGATTTCGCACGTTTTCTTTCGTTTTCGTTCGTTTTTGGAAAATTTTCTTACGTTTCCGCACGTTTTCTTACGTTTTTATACGTTTTTGCTCGCTTTCGTCCGCATTCACGCATTTCATCGGCTTTCACGCATTTTCGTCAGCTTTCGTGCGTTTTCGCCAGGTTTCGCGCGTTTACGCCAGGTTTCGCGCGTTTTCGTCAGGTTTCGTGCGTTTTCGCCAGGTTTCCCGCGTTTTCGTCAGCTTTCGCGCGCTTTCGTCAGCTTTCGCGCGCTTTCGCCCGTTTTCGCATGCTTTCGCCCGTTTTCGCCGCCACCGCTTTCACCCTCGCATGTATTGTCTATTTTCGCACGTTTTCTTACGTTTTTGCATGTTTTCCTCGTTTTTGTACTTGTTTGTTTCTACTTTTTCTTACATTTCGCACTTTTAATATTATAAGTTTAGATGCTACTTATCTTGGATAACCAATTTATATGTTGGAGTAACGAAAAATGGAACATCAGTTAGCTCGGTGGCAAGGGAATCTATTGCTCATGATCAACCGATTTTGAGCTCAGCATGGAAGGATGATGGGTTAACTGTCTTCAATGGCGGTTGTGATAAGCAAGTGAAGATATGGGATCCCGGAATTAAGATCGTTTTTAGACAACACCTTGAGGACAAGGTGGTTTCTGAAGAGGTGGGGAGTGTTACGACCACGAAGTCGCGGATAACTATCAAATAGGATTAGGATAATTATCATAGTTTAATATGTGTTAGGATATGTGTTTGAGTCGTTTTAGGATAGGTATCTAAATAGGAATGTTTATCAGTCTCCTATTGTTATCCTGTTGTTATAATTCTACCTATATATACCGAATGGTTTTATTAATGAAAGTTAAGCTTTTGGTCAAATAAATAAATCTGTGTTTTCTCTCTTTTCGTCTTAAGGAGCTCGCATCACGCTTGAAGGGGTGCCCTATCCCGATACTATCCGCAAGGGTCGTATCAAACTACGTTTGATTCTCATTGATAATGACGTTATTCTTGAAGTTGTGATAAAACAAGCCAAAGAATGGAGGTTTATACCTACGAACGCAACATAGGAGCCAATTCGCTATAAGCTCTCCCGTAAGCCCACATTCGAGGTGCTCTTAATGACTGTTTACTTATCCAGTTAGATATATGTGAAAGTTGAAACCGCAAAGCTTAAGCTTAAATACTAGGGGTATTTACTAAATTAAGTGCTTATATATAAAGGTCTTAATTAGGCACTTATTAGGGAAAGTGTAGTTTTAATGAGTCCTCCAATTAAGAGATTGTAAAGTGTAGTTTCATGTGCTCATTACATGGCTATTATCAACTTGGTTTTGTTTACTTGATCATTTGGATTATTGTGCCATAAAGTAAATATAAATGGCTTTTTATCTTTGACTGGGATTTTTTTTGGTGGTCAAGTAGCTAAAAGAATGTTTTGGTGATATACTTAACCAACTGTTATTTATTTGTTTGATTAAAGATGGGCAGTAGCAGTTTATGTCAAAAATGACGAGGTAACTATAGTTGTGTGTTTGGATAGACACATTTTGAAGAGGGAAAATTATACATCTTTGAATTTTGTTTGGTGTTATGTTGACTCATACATGTATGTGAATATTGACATTTCTAGGTTGTATCACAACCATAAGAGTTACTCGGTAATGAGTCTGTTGCTAGGCTGCTATGATTGCGCTCTTGTATACTTCGCGCTTAACCATTTTGGTAAGATTAGAAATTTTATTACGGAGTAATATATATGGTTAGTTGTTAACTAGAATTTTAGTAACAATAAGTTCAAATTGGGTTCAATTATTCTTGTTATGATCTTGTGAAGCTCACTATTAGTAATGATAACAGAGGTCAACAACTAGATGATGTATGTTTCCTATCTATTTTTTATTTTTATTATTTTTATATGCACTATAAAATTTATTTTCTTTCGCTTCTGCAGGAACTTTGTTCCAATTTAATGTTTACAAGCTTGGAAAAAACTGGAGGCCGCATGAAAAGCTCAAGAGACACCAGTTATCAATGACTTGACAATGGTAATAGGTTCCATATCTCAGGTAATGCATCACTTATATTGTTATACAGTCTGATCTACAAACAGATGTATTGTATATTATATGATGGCTAAAATCATAAGGCAACAGTCTCTCTGATGTGCTTGGATACAATACACATAAGTATTACACTGGACTAAAAGAAGCGACTACTGATTTTTCAGATATATTATGATTTACGAGTACTATTCTTGTAGCCAAGTGAATGGTTATGATAAGGTATGGTTTTCCTTTCGTTGTTTTCTTTTTCGCTGAGTTTGTCTATTGGCTTTAGCTAAAGTTTTATCACTTAATATTTCAGGTACTTGTGGACACAGAATGCACACATGATGGTTCAATAAAACATATCCAGAAGTTTGAAAACTGGGGATGGACAACTTTAGAGCGCCGTGTTTTGGATGCTGAGAGAACCGATGATTTGACTGTTCTTCAGGTAGGACTGATATATGGAGAATAGGGTGGGTGTGTTCCTGATAAATGTGTCAAAACAAAAACTGAAATGAAGTTGCCGATATACAAGTATGGCCAATAAGTGGATGGATTGAACAACAAACTCTTTTTATCCACTTTTATTTTGATTATCATGAATGATTATCTGTTGATTATGATATCAAAAACAATATTTCAGTATTTTCGACTGTAGTAAATCATAATTGTTAAACACATGATTTGGGGGGTGGTATTAATCAGAATTTTTATTGTTGAATTTATCTCATCTTCTTGGATGTACATCATTTCTTTGCATTGTCAAGTTTTGTATCTTTAATTGGCATGTTTGACTTGAGCAAGATTTCGTGCTAATGACCAATGGTTTCAACCTATGAAAAGTAGGAGGATACCTTGTTTACAGCACTTGCAGGTAGGTCCATGCTAAAATCGTCTACTCTATAGGGTTTGACTAAATGACGACTATCTAACTTTCCTGCTACCATTCTTGTGGAACAGTTTAACTTGTGCTCAGAATGAAGACGTGGTTGAGAAATTTCTTCTATAAATAGATGTGTTGGTAAGCTATTCCCTTATTAGCTTCTTCTCTTCCCACGGCCTATAGGTTCCTACTCGTTACTATATTGAGATCTCTTTATATCGGCTTGAGATATTGCTGGAAATATGCGATGGTTCAATGTTGGCCCAAGCAAACCTCATCTCCAGGAGAGCAAAATTAGGGTTTTGATGGACATGTTTTGCTCAATTTGAATATTTTATTGCGTGTGTTATGCTGATCCATTTTTACTTGTTTCAGATAGTAGAATGTTGTTATTTGTTGCAGCCATTTGTATTAATATTTACTGTATTTGTTTACAAGTGAAATGATTAGATATGCATTCTGATAAAAATGGGATTTTTTTTGTTAGAAAAATCTCTTATAAAGAACGGTTTTATGTATTAACCGATATTATTATGATGTTAAAAAGATCGGTTATAAACCGATCTATTAGTTTTGGGGATATGTTTCCCCAGCGATATGTCGCTGGCGAAAAGGTTGGAATGTTGCTGGGGAAAGCATCGAATGTTGTAGTGAATAAGGGAAGAAGTAAGCACCCCCTTAGATGGTTATGTAATAGATTACAAAATTTTTTACAAAACATGCAACGACCTTGTTAATATTTTCTTGGAGAAAAGTTAACACTACTGCCCACATGGGTTCAAGAAATAAAATGTTCTTTGTTTATATACTACTACGCATATTGGTAGTACATGATATGCTTTGTGAATGAAGTTCATATAAGCGAAATTGAATTTCATTTCATAGGCGAAATTTATAGAAGTTCTCAATTTTTTTATATTTTTGTTAAGTTTTTCTTTTCTTAACACTCACTTCAAAAATTTACAAATATTAGCGTACATATTTCTAAGTACTACCTAGATAGTTAGTAATCACTTTAACTCGGAAGATTACGAGTTCAAGTTTCACAGGTACCAATATTGTGGTCAACCTTCATGCGCAAAGCTCGGTTGCTTCTGGAAAAAGGAACATACATGACGAAATGAGTATATGAACATACATGCATAACGCGGTGACGTGGGCATAACGCCCCGTGCCATACCGAGCACTTTTAGAGTACATATTTCTAACTACCTAGATATATTTTTTTATATTTATATTAGCTTCTTATTTCCTTAACACTTATTTTAAAATTTGATTTACAAATATTAGAGTACTTATTTCTAACTACCTAGATATGGGTTAGTTAGAAAGTTAGATCATATAGGTACCAATTTAATACATGGGTTGT
>BQNB010071445.1:0-32767 GCA_026074375.1 Tanacetum coccineum
AGAACTTAATTTTAAGTGAGGATAACTAAAAACAGAACGAGAGATAAAAATCATATGTGAAAAGAAAAGAGCATACGTCTCGTGTCAGCAAAAGCAAGAATAAAGGCACATGAGAAAGAAAATGACATAAGTATGGACAAAAAGAAATGCCCGTCCATACATAACAGACAGAGTGAATAAAAACAGAAAATGAAATAAATGTGCTTAAGTTTGTATTCATGTGAAAATAATAAAAGTTTGAATCTTATTCTCAGAATTCAACATGTCAAGAATAAACTCTCAAGCTGAAATTGTCTCTAAAGAACAGCTGGTTCCACGTGCTAACAGACTTGTCATCTAGAAGAACAACCAGCGTGTTGCTTCAGATTCACATATCACTGATACAATGCTAAGATTTGTTGTTGAAATTCTAAGACACCACAAGCTATACAAGTCAGTTTCCTTAACTACAACCGTACCAATCATCTACCTACACCAATTTTGGACAACCATCATCCACAATAAAAACACCATACATTCACTTTCAAACTAGATACTCATACTTTCACTCTCACACCTGGACTACTCACTACTGTATTGCAGATGCCTCCTCCTGATCCCAACAACACTTATACCAAACCTCCCTCTGAAAACCAAATTCTTGAATTCATTAAGACACTTGGTTATGATAAAGATCCTAAAACACAGATGATTGTTGTTTAAAAAATGGTTGCTATAAGACTTCATCAACCATGGAGAGCTATTCTAAGTGTTCTCAACAGAAGTCTTATGGGAAAAGATTTAAGCTGGGACACAGTTAGTCTTCCAATACTTCAGATACTTTGGGGTATTGTAAACTCTGCCAATTTGGACTTCACATCATTAGTTTAGGACGAATTTGATTGGAAATCAGTTGAAAGATCATCCAAACCATCAAAGATATCTAAGCTGTTGTACACCCGCTTCACCAAGCTTATCATCAACCACTTCCTATCAAACAACAAGAGTATTCCTCGCAGATTAAGTTCCAAGTTGCACAGTTCACAATATGATCAACCCATAACCAAATTGTCAAACACTATTAAAGGTGACTAAAAGTTTGGAATGGAGATTCCCGATACAATGATTTGTGATGCAATCAAGAAGTTAACATGATACAAATTCTATATGGCTAAGAAAGTGGAAAGTGAGAATGCTAAAACTGTTGATGAACCAGAAGAGCAACATGTATCTCCAGTCAAAAGTGGAAGAGGAAAAGGATTTATATGTTATGGTGATCAAGTAGCGAATGTCCCCAACAAACCCAAGAAAGATGCTATGCCAAGGAAAACAAGATCCCTTACTATTGCAGAAGAAACAGTTGTAGGCGACCTTGCAAATTCCTTCAATATTTAAGAACCACGCACTCAATGACATTGAAGGAGTCAATTGACAATTGATAGCTAGATTGACGATACGGTTGTAGATACATATGCTGAGTGGGGACAGAAACTCAAAGGTCCTATAGTTGAAGATCTCGCAGTTCAGTCTTTATTAGACCTACAGAAAGGATCCAAAGCAAGCAGACTTGAGAGTTTGAAGCAAAAGAAGCAATCAGTTATAGGAGAAGGATCGAGTGCTGCTCATAACAAATACTATGATTCATCAGTTACTAATAGTGATGCAATACTCTACTCTTTAAGTTCAAACAAAATAGAGGAAAGTAAAAAATGAAACTGATGATGCTGACAATTCTGATATGGACTTATCTGATGATAATCTAGACGGATATGATGACGCTGCAGGGAATGGTGTGTTCATGCATACCAAGTCTACTACAACACCCAATCCTACCTACCTTAGTCTAACGGTTACAAGTTCCTCTCCAGACTTCATTCAGACCTTGCTAGATGAAACACCTGCAAATGAATTGATGGATTTTATGAGTCATCCAATGTATACTGATGCTCAAACAGCCTTAGTAGTGTGCAACTTAGAGGGAAATCCTGAGCTAACAAGCTATATATCAGGTGCATCCGAAGTACCACTTGGTACACATGTAGACATTCTAGCAACAAAAACTTTACTACAGGAAATGTTTCCAGACGAGAATGCTCATCATTTATCATCTCCACCAGCAACTAAAACGTCCTAACCTACCACATATCCCCAACAAAGCCCACTCCAAGCCAAAGCAAAGAAGCTTATGCAAAAGGCAAAAAAGACTATGAGGAAGATCAACTTTAAGAAGGCAGTCGCATAGAAATTCAGACAATATGATTAGAAGCTGGAAGCTTTCACAAATTTCAATGTTTCTGAAGCATTTGAAAAATCTGTCCAAGCTAAAGTTCTGGCAGAAATCAAAAAGCTTCTACCTACTCATATCCTCAAAGCCGTTGAAAACTATGTTATGCCTCGTCTTAACACCTTTGTGCTCGAAGTTATGAGAAACAACCAAATCAATCTATTCACCCAATCATCCACCTCTACTGATGATCTCTCATAAATGGATCTAAAGTTAAAGCTGCTCAACCAAATTCACTTGAATAAGTCAAATGAGACTCATACTACTCATCAGCACCTTTACGATACCCTTTACGAATACATCACTCTCGATCAAGATGCACTTAATGCCTAAGATGCAGAACCATCCTTTCACAAGAGGTCTTATGACAACTAGGATTCTCCTAATAATCGTGAGGGGGAGAACAAGAAAAGAAGAAAGGATGTTGGTGAACCTTCTTCTAGATCATCAAGGCGAGACAAATCTCCCATGGTTCATGCTCCAAAAAAAACTTATGCTGATCAACCCCAATACCAAACAGACGTTCTTATCCAGCAACATTCTAATCCAGAATGATTTGCCAAGAAGTCGGGGTCATCAAATGCTATGAGAAAGACAACATGGTTTGATTTACTATTAAAATCAGACATCAATCAAAATGAGAATCATATTCATGGACCATCAACTGTGGCTATAGCAAAGAAGCTAAAAGCAATCATCCAGAAAGACGAGCTCACAATAGTATATCTTGAAGGTAAAGGACTAAAAAGGCTAAAGCAGCAGTACAAGAATGATGTGGAACTCAAATACCATGTTGATCAACACAAAGCAGCAGTGTTAACAAAATCAAAGTGGAACAATGATGAAGATGAAGTGTCAAAACCTAGATCATTGAACGACACATGTCCAAAAATACAAAACCACATCCCTCTTTCTACAATAATGATTTCTACTACCTTGTGTGTCTGAGCACGAAAGAGAAGTACACTACTTCTATCACCAAGCACTATGCTTCCAAATACTACAAAAAAGGTATAGAAGATATGATCTCTGATAGATGGAGTAAAGAAACTCATCGTTACATCTTTGAAGCCCTTAATGGTATTCACCATTGGGAAGATAGCATAATCGACTTCTTTAAAGAAGAAATGAGTACCAGAACTGAAGGAATCATCTACTTAGACTTAAGGATCAAATCATTTGTTCGTGTAGTAGTAAAGAAGAAATGGGGTTATGGTTTCTAACATCAATTGTAGTCAGGAGATCCGATGATAAAGAGTATGAGTTCATCTGTGCAGATCTTCCTAGACTCAGTTTAAATGATGTTGAAGACATGTATTTGCTCTAAGTCTAAGATAAACTTCACCATCTCCCATTAAAATTTGTGAAAGAGTTCAACAATGCACTTCTCCTATTCATCAGAAGAGTCGTGATTCAAAACAGGGTTGAAGATATTACACTAGGAGTGGAAATTTATTAGCAAACTCTCAACCTTACCAAACCTATGATGTTCTTTGAAGGAATTGACCAAAGGATACCATTCACAATGTCTGGAACACATAAAGGAGTTGTGTATTTATGACATCAAATAACATCACTTTTATAGCATCATTTATCCTATGTAAATTACCCATTTTGTATAATTATTGCAAGAATTAGTAATTAATCGTTTATATTTGAGATTTGCAGTAATTATGGAGTACTTTGTGAAGATTAGCCAAAAGGCACGCATTCTGAAGCTTAAATAGAGAAATCTAAATAATACTATTCTAACATTCTATACGCTGTCTCCATCAAGAAAAATACGGCGTATCTGTGCCTGCACTTTACAAGAACCTACAAATAATTGAATAGTTGTACACCGTATCCAGAAGACCAATATACGTCGTATCCTATGTTGAGTAATTAAAGATTTTAGAAGATATTAAACGTGGTCCCTACTCCAAGAAAACTCTTAATACGCCGTATTGACCTCGACCAATACGGCGTATCGATCATATTCCAGATACTATAAGTAGAAGACCTAAAAACGAGTTTTAGGTATGCTTGATCATATTTACGATACCATTACCACAAAAGTCGATTTTCAAAAGACAAGAGGAGCAAAGAAGGTCTTGCAGCGCGCTTAATTCCATAGGAAACACCTTGTAATTCTCATTCTCTTAATAATCGTTCAATTTTTGGTATCATTCGTTTAACTCGGTTAGGTTACCTTGGTTGTTTATTATTATGCTTGTATTCATTACAATGGTTAAGGGTTAATACACTTAGGTATTAGCCATGGTTATGATAATAATGTTTGGTTTATTTATATCGATTGCTTAATTTGTCGTTAATTGTTGATTATTGATGCGTATTTTATATTAAAACATTAATTTATCAAGTTTTAAATTTATAAAACTTGATCTACCTGACAACGCACTAATGGACAGAGCCCGATTGTGGGTACTATAGAATGGTAAATTCGAGGTCGTCCCAAGAGCTAAGTTGTAATTAGTTTTAATTTGAAATGTCATGTTTTTTAAAAATAGTATTTTGAATTGATTTGAAATAAATAACAATAAAATTAAATACTGAAATAAAAAGAGTTGGAGATATCAGGAGAGAAAACGTGTTAACCTAGTTACTTCATTACCACTCTTATGAAAACGTTTTCCTATGCAATGTCAAACTATGATTTCATTAGTGGTTTCTAAAGTCGATAGACTTGAATAGGTATATTTAGTCTATCCGATACTTCCTGCGATTCCGACTCAGTCAAAATCGTATAGGAGGTAGGATATCCAAGTTGCAGAGATTAATCCCAACTATTCCCAAAACTGATCTAATAACCTATAAAGATTATTAACCCCCCTATGAAAGAGTTCCTGTGCTTTTTAATTATATTGAGTGATAAGTGTGAAGACCGATTAGATCCTACACTAGGGATGGAGTCATAGATCCGCCCCTAGTACCCGATGGATCCCATATTGACATCATAATCTAATAATGGGGCAAGCAAGGTCCAAACCACCTGTACTACCAAAACCTAGGGTTACATGATAGTCAAGGAATATCTAACAAAACTATAATCTAGCAGGAAACAAACATCATAACAACAGTAATTACATAACTAGCCTAACACTTTAAGTGCTTAGTCGCTCATGGTAACAGAAACACAGCAAGAAATAGAAGCAATCATAGATTGAATGCTCATAATTATTACAGTATTCGTATTTGAACGATTAAATACAAAAAGTAAGTAAAGTATGATATCCCTTGGACTCCAGGTGGAATTCTTTGAAGGTTGGAAGCCTTAGTCGCCTCTCCAATTGGCTGTGGAGGAAGTGATGTCGGAATAGCTTGAATGTGGCCTCTATTTATAGGTATCGAACCTATTACGGCGTAACTGATAAAGGTGTTACGCTGTAACATTCTTACACGGCATTCCATATTTAAGCAGTTGTTACAGCGTAACCAGATATGGTGTTACGCCATATCCTTCAAATAATGTCCATAAGTACGTGATCTTCATTCCATATTTATGGATCTTTATGGTTACGGCGTAACCATAAGAGGTGTTACGCCGTAACTCTATCTATGGTAAGATTTCCTTCCAAATTCATGTTTAAGGCGTAACTAGATATGGTGTTACGCCGTAAAGTTGTCCTTGATCTTCGTACTTGCTTAATATATGTTACGTCGTAACCATATTTGGTGTTGCGCCGTAACATTCTTCAAATATTTATTCTTTGAGTCCCTTTTCCCTTGTTTCTTGTCACTTTCTTGCATTTCACCTGAAAACTACAAAATGATAGAAATTATCTCGTTTTCGAGTATTAGTAAAACATTTGCAAGTAAATTAAAGGGTATTTTGCCACTAAAAGTATTAAATATTTGATGTTTTCAAATATCCCCCCTCTTAACTTCTGCTTGCCCTCAAGCAGAAACTGTTAGAACATTTCATAAAAAGATTTCTCGAGAATAACTTCAAGAAATGAATCTATAGAACTCTTATGCTAGAAAACATCAAAGCCGAACACCTTACGAAAAGGGGATAAAAAGTCACTCAACTCTCCACTAGTCTAAGTGTTTCATTTTCGGGGTGATCGCTCAATTGCACAGTTATAGCATGTATTCTATCATAAGCTTGGAAAGTACACAAATCTGCACCAGTTAGAATTAGGGTCTAAATAATTCTCGAAGGCAACAAGGGTAATATGGTTTTTTAAGGGTGATAAAAGGGTTAGGATAGACATGGGATACACATTTAATGGTTGTTAATAAAAACATAAAACAAATAGTCTAATGTTTTCTAAGGTTGTCATAACTAGCTACTGTCCATCCATAGGTCCAAGAGTCCAAGTCCGAAAATCTAATCTTCAATAATAGGCTACTAGCTCCATTCTTCACATTTATTAAGATGGCTTGGTGCAATAATGGGCTACTAGCTCCATTCTTTTTATTGGACTTTATTTGCACCATTTTTACATTATTTAGCACATGGGTGGCTTTTAGTTGCACCCTCTTTTCTTCATTTACTTTCTTTTTAAACATGCAAATGCTACAAGAGTTTATATCTTTTTATTATTGCCCCTGCAGCATTTGGTATAATACCCACATCCCCACACTTGAGATGAACAATGTCGAAAGTGGTGATATAGGGGGGTCTTTGTAGATCATAACTGATTGGTCTTCCATGAATGCATAAAATTCTCGTTCCCATTCCCGCAAACCATGGACTTAAGTAGCCAGAGATTTCAACACAAAGATAACTATAGACTACATGGTAGGATAAGGCGAAATGGTGTAATGATACATATTGGATGAAAACATAGATTGGTTTGACAATGGTGATCTAGGGGTATCTTGCACTAATAATTAGTGCAATAAAAGGGTTTATCAAGGGAGGTCAACAAGTCAGTGTAACAAGTCGATATACGCACACATATAGGTTATTTGGGTGATTTCCTAAGTGTTGCCTTCTTGAACTATCTATTCCTGCTTATCAATTAGGTCTCAAAATGATGTATAAGCCAAGTTCTAAAGTCTACAATACTACCGGCACACTCAATATTTTGGTGGATTTTTGAATAATATGATGGAAATGGAATATTAGGCTTAAATCTCACCAAGTAATAATAAAGAGTAATGTGCATTCGGCAAAGATTAATTCTAGTTATTTAAGAAAAATTTGTCAAAATTTTAAAATTAGCGTAATTTTCAAAGAAAACTAGAAAAATCGAAGGCAAAACATCCGTCAAGCATTAATTCTACTCCCATCCCCCCCACTTGATTTATACAATGTCCCTATTGTACAATAATGAAATAAAAAAGAAAGAGTAGAATTAGGACAAGAAACTCCCTGAGCATTGCTCCAGGATTTAAAATTTGGCGGAAATCTTTTTAGATTATCTCCGTCTTCCCGCAAGCTCTTTATCCCCTATGATCACAAAAACAAACCAAAGCATAAAATCGTTCTACAAGAATTATGAAGTGTACAGGAAATACAAACCTAACCTACTTTCGTAGGAATCACGGTTGCATTTAGCATATGCAACGAGCCTTTTAAACCACTTGGTGGCCTAAGTAGACGAGTTTAGTCTCGTGAGGGCTTCTAGAGAACATACCCACAAAGTCCATTTACGTATACAAGGTTTAGTCATGTTTAAAACTTAAATTTTTAAGATTTCATAAGGTGGTTACGGCGTAACCCCGGTGGTTACGTCGTAATCAAGTGGTAAAAATTTTAAGTTTTAAGGTGTTACGACGTAACAGTGAAATGGGTTACAGCGTAACTATAATGGTTATGGCGTAAACTAAGTTGTTGCGCCGTAACTGCTACAGATTCAACAAGGTTACCACATGATTATGATCGATTCGGTCTCGATAATTGCCTCCTAGCTTCTGGATTCTGCAAAACAAAGTAAGAAACATGCAAACCAACTAATGAAAAAAGGAAATTTTATTAAATAAAGGTTGGGTTGTCTCCCGACAAGCACTTTTGTTTATTAACAAGTCTTTAAGTTAGACTCGTGCTAATTCTATGTTTCATCGTTTGAGTCCTCTCCGTCGTTCCCGAGGGCTTCTTCCATTTCCTCCATTATCATTTTTCTAAACCTTGATCCATTTTTCCTTCCCAAGGAGAGGGTTCCATTTTTCTCGCTACTAACACTTATGAAGCTACATCCGTTGTCGAACTTATATTTTGTTACTTCAAATGTTTTTGTATGTACCATTGGTGGATTGTAATCTTCATCACCTAATTCTGATTTTTCTTCATCCTCATACCAGTAATCATACCACCAATCTTTATTCTTACATCGAGCTCTTTTACATTTTGCCCATATTTCATCAAGGATTTGCCCCTTTTCTCTAATTTTTATTTCGTATTCATCGGCAAGTTGTTTTATTTCTTTATGGAATACCCATTTGTATTCATCTAAACATCTTCCTAGAGGGTTTTCACCAGGATCTAATGCCTTAGTAAACCGATCAATTACCCATAATCTAAATAAATATTTTCTAACTGATTTACTTATGTCTAGGTGTCCTTTCTTAAATTTGACCCATTTTTTAAAAGTGTAATCTCTAGGCCTAGGTTTCTTATCATGAGAATTTTCATTACACCGTTCTAAATACCTTTTGCTCCACACAGAATCCTCAACCTGACAGCTACCATATCTTATCATTAAAAAGTTCAAAAATGATACCCCACCTCCTTTTATTTCCTTCCTTTTGTTGTTAATGGGGAAAAATCAACACTTTGTTTTACCAAGCTCATTGATTCCATAAATTTCATGCCCCCTATCATAATTGTTCTTAAATAGGCTACAGGATGGCCAAGCCTTAAATTCTTGTATAATAGGTTTACAAAAATGTGTTGTAGCAGTATCTTCACTTATCTTCAATCTTTTAGTGATGGGTTCGTCACTATTAATCGAGTTTAACATAAAGATTCCTTCAGTAGGGGCGAAGTTATGGTTATTCCTATTTATGTTAAAAGTTACCCTTTCGTCACATATCCCTACTGATATTTCTTTTTCAAAAACACCAATCTGGGCGTGAATGGTGGCCAAAAAGGTCTTCTCAAAATAACAATTGAATTAGGGGTTTGATCTAGAATTACAAAGTCGGATGGAAACAGGAATTTATCAATTTTAATGAGTATGTCTTTAATTATCCCAAGTGGTTCTTTTTTTCTCATATCAGCCATTTCTACTAGCATCTCGGTTTCACTAAGGTCTGTTAATTTCAAATACTCAAAAATATTCCTAGGTAAAACATTTACACTAGCTCCTAAATCGGCCATAGCATAAAAGTTAAAGTTACCGATGGTGTAGGGAAGCATAAAATGTCCAGGATTAGATTCCTTCGTAGGTAGTTGATCATTGGTGTTTTTCTTCCTGAGATTCAGAGAGGAAGGATATTCCATGGAGATTCTTAAGTTTCTTTGAAGAGCAGGGTTCCTCATGTTCAACAATTACAACCTTTGCTTGTTCAGGTTTTGTATTTCTAGAATGAAGTTCTTCAGTTAACTGCTCGATCAGGGTTTCTCAGTTTTTAAGTGACGCACTTTGGTTCCTAGTGTTAATCTTGGCATTCTCTTGAAGTTTCTTAATCCATCGAATGCGTATACTACTGCTAATAGTTCCTTTTCAGTAGTGGTATAATGTTCTTGAGCATTGTTCATAGTTTTACTTGCATAATAAATTGGGCGGAATTTTTTTATCTATCGTTGTCCTAGAACATCTCCAACGACATAGTCGCTGGCATCACACATTAACTCAAAATCTAAATCGTAATTAGGGGCAATGATCACCGGAGCGGTGATAATTTTATCCTGAAGTATGTCAAATGTTTTATGCATTTCGTCTGAGAAGTCAAAATTTGCGTCTTTCATCAACAATGGGTCATAGGTCGGGTAATATTGGAAAAATCCTTAATGAATCTTCTATAGAACCCGGCATGTCCTAAAAAGCTTCGTATACCTTTGACGTTAGTTGGGTAAGGTAAACTAGCGATCACATCAACTTTTGCTTTATCAACTTCTATTCCTGCTTTTGATATTTTATGCCCTAAAACAATTTCTTCTTTGACCATAAAATAACATTTTTCCCAGTTGAGAATTAGGTTCGTTTCTTCACATCTGGCTAACATTTTTGATAAATTATTAAGACAAGTTCCTATTTTAAGTTTCCGAACTCGGAGAAGTCATCATGAAATTACTTCCATAAATCTTTACACATGTTGGAAGATTGCTGTCATGCATCGCTGAAATATGGCAGGAGCGTTACATAACCCGAAAGGCATTCTTTTGTAGGCAAACGTGCCATAGGGACAAGTAAAGGTGGTATTTTCCTGCTCTTCTGGTGCTAAAGGAATTTGGAAATATCCAAAGAATCCATCTAGAAAGCAATAGTATTCGTTTCCTAATAGTCGTTCTAACATTTGATCAATGAAAGTTAAGGGGAAATGGTCTTTTCTTGTTGCATCGTTAAGTTTTCTATAATCAATACATACCCTCCATCCTGTGACTGTTCGTGTTAGAATAAGTTTGTTATCTTTGTTGGCAATCACAGTGGTTCCTCCCTTCTTAGGAACCACATGAACTGGGCTTACCCAAGGACTATTTAAAATGACATAGATTAAACCTGCGTCTAAAATTTTAGTTTTTATGACGTATTGGACTTTAGGATTTAATCTACATTGAGGTTGTACGATGGGTTTGGAATTTTCTTCCATCAAAGTTTTATGAGTACAGAAAGAGGGACTAATTTCTTTAATATCAGAGATTTTCCATGCCAGGGCTTTTTTATGTTTGGTAAGGACTTCCAATAGTAACCTTTTTTCTTGGTCAGATAATAACGAAGAGATGATGATAGGTGATTCGCGATTGTTGTCCAGAAAAGCATATTCTAAGTGGGAGGGGAGTTCTTTGAGTTTTGGGGTAAGTTTTTCTTCGTTGATAGAATTTGCAACGAAGAGAGCAGGGTTATTACAATCTTTATAAATTGCAGGCAGATGGTCAAGAATGGGTTCAATCGAATTATCGCGGTTTTAAGGAAGAATTTCTTTAATATTGTCGACGACATAAAGGTTAATTATGTCCGCAAAATGGTAGGTGTCCTCATCAGACTGGGAAAATCATAGATTTTTCTAAATCTCTCTCGCCGCGTGATGATATCTCCCTACTTCGAATTGAAATTTTTTTTTTATTTATTTTTTATTAAAAACATCAATCATGCATGTGTTGTGGCCAAAAATGGTCTTCCTAGAATAATGGGAATTCTATGGTCCTCTTCCATATCAAGTATTTCAAAGTCGACTGGGAAAACAAATTTGTCAATCTTTACCATGACATTTTCCGCAATCCCTTTTGGAAACTGAGTGGTTTTATTTGCAAGATCGATACACATCCGTGTGGGTTTAAGATCACCTAGGTTAAGTCGTAGAAACATCGAGTATGGCATCAGGCTTATGCTAGCCCCCAAATCAGCCAAGGCCTTCGTAATTCCACTTCGTCCTATTATACATGGTATAGTGAAACCTCCTAGGTCCTTTTCTTTGGGAGTAACTTTGTTCAGAATGATCGCTGAGCATTGTTCATTTAATATATTTTTAGATGCTTCGCTTCCCTTTCCTTTTTTTGAAAGAAGATCCTTCATAAACTTGGCTTATTTTGGCATTTGTTCAAGGGATTCTATAAAGGGGATATTGATGTGAAGTTGTTGGAGGTTCTCAAGGAATTTTTAGAACTGTTCTTTCTCCTTATCCTTTTTTAGTCGTTTGGGAAAAGGGATAGGTGGATCTGTCTTTTTAGTGCTATTATGTGTTTGTTCAGGATTTATTTTCTCTGTAGTAGGGATATGTTCGATGGTAATGTTTTGTAGGCCGTTGCTATCCTCAAGGGGGTTTTTAGGAGGTTGGTAGTTTAGCCCACTGCGAGTGGTAATAGCATAATATAATCCTTTTAGATTTGTTTCAGTAAAGCTTGGAAGAGTACCAACCTCCCTCCCGTGTATTGATTCAGCAATTCGGCCAAGGTTCTTTTTAATAGTTTTAATAGCAGAAGCCTAATTTTTAAACGTCCTGTCGTAATTTCCTTTTTAATTTCCAAACAAAAATTTCCGCTCTTCTTTGCATCCAGTGGCTTCTTTTAATGAGGAGCTTTATAGTTTCTTCCAAAAGGAATCCCCTTTCATCATTAGGAGTTTTGTACTGGTGTTGCACCATTCGTACTTCCTCATTAAGAACACTAATGTTGTGTTCGAAATCGTTGATATGTTTGAGCACCTTATCAAAATCATTTTTCTTGTATTCCTATTCTCTATACTAGGAGAGAGAGTGTTTTGACAATTCGTCGATGGCCTTAATCTCGGTGGCTGGTGTCATCCTTGGGATAGGCCCCTTGAAATCTGCCTTTTTTCTAGTTCTGGGATCTAGCCCTTGGTAGAAAATTTGTAGTTGTTCGTGCTCATTGATTTTATGCTCTGGACAGTTATAAAGCAAATCGTTAAACCGTTCCCATGTAAGATGTAAGGGTTCGTTGCATTTTGCCAAAATTCTCTGCCTCCCCTAGCCTTGGGTTCTCCCGTCTCGATAATTTGGGAAAGCGGACTACGGCGCACCTTGCACTTAGATCACTATTCGCGCTGCGTCTCTCACGGAGCCCTCCGACGCGCAATCAGGTCTGTTAATGGTGTCCCACAGCTCGCGTTAGACATAACTCGGAGTTGTCGCCATCTGTGTAATCTGGCCACCTTCGACGAGAATGAGTATTGAAGGTAAATCCACTGAGCCCTTGCATCCCACGCGACTGCCCACCTCTTCCTGCGCGCCTACGCTGAGTACCTCCAAGATAGATCATGTAGAGATCTCAGGGTAGATCTGTGATGACCATACGGAATCGTTGGCCTTCAGCTATGCCTTCGGCGCGCTCCCTCGCTCGCCGCGGGCGTGTTTGCGTCTATCCTGCACCCCACCCCCCCCAACCTAACCATCGTTAACATCCTCGTTCTTGTTCCCGAAGAAAGTGTCTTCCCTTGATTCGCGCATGAATTAACTCTTGATTTCGAAATTAACATTGCCTCTGATTTTGGGTTTAACCACGCCTGGTGCCTGGTTTTCTCATGACAATGCTAGGTATTGTTTCATGGTGAGAGTGTCGATGTCTACTCCAACCATAGTTCCTATAGATATAGATTTTAGGGAAAGAAGAGAAATAATGAAATAATCAAGTTAATTCTAATTTTTAGCTCCCCAGCAGCGGCGCCAAATATTGATGCGTATTTTATTTTAATATATTAATTTATCAAGTTTTAAATTTATAAAACTCGATCTACCTAACAACGCACTAATGGGCAGAGAACTCGATCGTGGGTAGTATAGAATGGTAAATCCGAGGTCGTCCCAAGAGCTAAGTTGTAATTAGTTTTAATTTGAAATGTCACGTTTTTGAAAATAGTTTTTTGAATTTATTTGAAATAAATAACAATAAAATTAAATACTAAAATTAAAAGAGTTAAAGATATCAGGAGAGAAAACGTGCTAACGTAGTTACTTCATCACTACTATTATGAAAATGTTTTCCTGTGCAATGTCAAACTATGGTTTCATTAGTGGTTTCTAAGGTCGATAGACTTGAATAGGTATATTTAGTCTATTCTATACTTCCCGCGATTCTGACTCAGTCCAAATCGTATAGGAGGTAGGATATCCAGGTTGCAGAGATTAATGCCAACTATTCCCAAAACTGATCTAATAACCTATAAAGATTATTAACCCCCTCTGAAAGAGTTCCTGTGCTTTTTAATTATATTGAGTGAAAAGTGCAGAGACCGGTTAGTTCCTACACTAGGGATGGAGTCATAGATCCGCCCCTAGTACCCGATGGATCCCATATTGACATCAAAATCTAATAATGAGGCAAGCAAGGTCTAAACCACCCGTACTACCAAAACCGAGGGTTACACGATAGTTAAGGAATATCTAACAAAACCATAATCTAACAAGAAACAAACATCATAACAACAGTAATTACATAACTAGGCCAGCACTTTAAGTGCTTAGCCGCTCATGGTAACGAAAACACAGCAAGAAATAGAAGTAATCATAGATTGAATGCTCATAATTCTTACAGTATTCGTATTTAAACAATTAAATACAAAACGTAAGTAAAGTGTGATCTCCCTTGGACTCCAGGTGGAATTCTTCAAAGGTTGGAAGCCTTAGTCGCCTTTCCAATTGGCTGTGGAGGAAGTGATGTCAGAATAGCTTGAATGAGGCCTCTATTTATAGGTATCGAACCTGTTACGGCGTACCTAGATATGGTATTACATCGTAACCTTCAAATAATCTCCATAAGTACGTGATCTTCATTCTATATTTTTGGATCTTTATGGTTACGGCGTAACCATAAGAGGTGTTACGCCGTAACTCTATCTATGGTAAGATTTCCTTTCAAATTCATGTTTATGGCGTAACCAGATATGGTGTTTTGATCTTCGTACTTTCTTAATATATGTTACGTCGTAACCATATTTGGTGTTGCGCCATAACATTCTTCAAATATTTATACTTTGAGTCCTTTTTCCCTTGTTTCTTGTCATTTTCCTGCATTTCACCTGAAAACTACAAAATGATAGAAAATATCTCGTTTTTTAGTATGAGTAAAACATTTGCAGGTAAATTATAGGGTATTTTGGCACTAAAAAGTATTAAATATTTGATGTTATCAATTATGTTTATTAATTCATACTTGTCTATGTGCTTAAATATACGACCTATCTTTCAACTGGGTCTAGTGATACCGACCAAGTTAGCTAGATACCGGGATGGCTCTCCATATTAAAATTTATATATCTAGAATCATAAGATCACAAATATTGGTCTATCTTTACCATTGGTTTAGTGAACAAGTTTGACTAGAAGGGGACTTGGGATCAACAAATAACGTTCTGATTCCCTTGGTAAAGACTCGGACAGTGGACTACTAGAATATAAAGAGTCGTTAAGTAGTAAGTGGGTAAAGTCCCGATGGGCTAGGGTTTAATAAGATCACCATTATTAATCTCCTAATATAGATTATAATCAGCAAATAAAATACTTTATGTGGATGCGTTTAATTGTGACAGAATTCAACGTGTCTAGGTTTTAGAAAGAAGTACCGCCTAAATCTAGGAAAGATATAACCCTCGAAATAAGTCATTCATTTTACTAAATAAACAAACCAACGTCCTATTTAATTAATCATGGTTAATACAGTTTCCTTATAATTGGCTTGATCGCTCTTATATCTTTTGATTATTGTCTTGCGTGTGTTTTGGTAGCGGAAGTAGATTTAAGGCACTACTAAACCTGTGCCAGTCTCTTAGACTGAAAACCCCCTTTATTCGTTAGAATTAGGTTTATCATAGGTTTAACTTAGAATTAACATAGATTAGAACTAACATAGATAAACTAAAATACTGATAGAACTAAGAATTAAAACTCTCGCTCTTAGTGATCGACATGCTACTTACCAATGAAGCTACATCTGATCGGGTACACTGCCCATTAGTGTTGTTTTTAGGTATAGTCGGCAAAATATAAATGTAAAACTTGATAAATAAAATACCTACACTCAATGACACGTCAAGTTTTTGGAGCTGCTGCAAGGGAGTGAAGTTGTTTAATTCTTTTATTTATTGGTATTTTAGTTTAGATTTAGTTTAGCTTAGATTAATTTGCATTTAGTTTGTTTTTGTGTGTTTGTTTCTGCATTGTATATTTTGCATATTTGTGTGTTTGTATGTTTTCTGCATTATCACTGTCTTCTGTAATTTTCTGAGTTGAATACTGAATACTGCGTATTCAATTTCTTGAATACGGCGTATAATTTTTTTCTAAACCAATACAGAGTACCAACTCTAAACATCCATATGGCGTATTCAGTTTACTGAATACGCCATATTAGTCCATTTGACCTTTTTCTTTCATAGCAAATTTATTGCAAGAAATGGACGACCCTAACATCTCCATGGAAGAGTACATTCAACATATGGCTGATAAAGCTCATAAGCGCGGCCAGATGTTTGATTGGAAAACTGCTACGTAAGGTAAGATTTATGATGATATTGACCTCTTCAAAGATTTTGAATCAGATTTCCCAGCTATCGTCTATAATGATGCATTGGCATCTGACCCGGAAGTCTCATATGAACCCACTGTAAGTCCTCATAACGCCATTAAAGCTGATTTTGATTTTACAATATCATTTTTCGAATCCGATGATGAAGATTACACGTTTATATATGATAAAATTTCATCTTCTTATAAGTTAATTAATGTCAACTATTTAAAATCGGATACGGGCAATGATATTGATGAAATCAATGTCAAATTACCCTCGGAGGACATTTCTATCAAACCATTGGATGGTGTTATCAATGTTAATGTTGACACTTATTCCCAAGAGTTTGATAAAACCATTGAAACAAATCATGACACGCCTGGTAAATCTTTCGCTACAAAAGATTCTGTCATAATGATTAACGTCATGATTCGAAAATGTTTTCACAAAGGGATGCCATTAATTTTTATTATTAAAAATTTATATGTGCCATTTGGCATCCCGTTCGACCCTAAGTTGTTTTATAAGGATGGGATAAAACTAAGGCAAGTCAAACTTAAATACTTTTCGGTAAACAAAAGTGCTTCCCGGGAGACAACCCAGAATGTATTTTCTATTTTTTTATCGAGTCTGTCTTCCCAGACTCTCGATACGGCGTATCCAATCTCAATGGATACGGCGTATTAATTGTCTGGATGTTATCCAGTCCTTTATTTTCTGCATTTAAAACATTATTGTCAGATTGTCTATACGGCGTATTCATTATATGATACGACGTATTTTGGCAATCTGACCCGTCCCTTAGATACTTTTTGCAGGTTTCTATATGGCGCATCCTGGTTTTTGGGATATGGCGTATCGAATTCCTGTATAATTTTTCATTTTTGTTTTTGTTTTCTAACCGTTGAATACCCGAGATGGAATTGAATTGTTTTTCCTATATTTTATACAGGACCTTACTGAACGAAAATACGACTTTTGGTGGAGAATTTATATTCTGGAATTCTATGTGTTGTAGTCATGCTAGCATCCTGACCCGTATTTACAACACACAATCTTGCTCATAAACGCAACATGGAGGATCACACCGAGCAAATCCATCTAATTATTTTAATTTCCCGTTTTTAATGTTATATTTATACAATGAGTGCGTTGTATACTTCAAGTGGGGGAGGAGAATTAGAACGCTTACTTGTCCTATTTTTCACAATAAAATGCTTAAATTATGCCTAAATTTAAATTTTTTTCAAGCATACTTTTGTGAAATTATTAGTTACATAACCTGCGCACATAACCTTTGTTGGATATTGTAAGAATTTAGCCTTATCCATTTCTAAATGTTTACCCAAATTCCACAAAATTATGAGTGTGCCGGTGATGTGTAGACTTTAGAACTTGGCTTGGTATATCTATTCGAGACCACAATAATAAGTACTATTTTAAATAGATGGAGTAACTTGTTTAAAACTGGTAAATTTCTAGGATTACAGCCAAAAAGCCTATATGTTATGATATTAACTAACCACACTGGTTAGTTAACCCCCGTATAAACCCTTTGTTTACTCTTATTTTTAGAGTAAGATTCCCTTAGAAAAATCTATTGAGCCATTCTTGTCTTTTTACACCAAATGTTTGTTTCGTTCACCTTTACACCACCTACCCTATTAGATTAAGTCCTTAATCGGTTGCCAGTTGCTTTTGTGTAAAGTATTGTATTTCCTGTATTGCAATGGAAATTTTCTATCTCTGGTATGGTCGATAAAATTGCACAATGCAATTGGGCACGTGTTGATTTTTCATCCATGGTTAGGTCGAGAAATTGCTCAATGCAATGGGAAAGTAAAGTAGTAGTTTTTCAGTATGTTTTTCTACTTTCACAATTACTTTTATATATCCGAAGTATGGAAGATTATGGGTAAATTACCTGAATTTATTGAGATCATGAAGATGGTGAAATTATACCGAAATTCGTAGTATGTTTATGTGTAAAAAAAATCAAAAAAACAAGAAAACTGTAACAAAAAAAGAGGATGAAGTTTGGAGGATTAGATAGTCGGTTCTTATAAGCTTAAACCGATGTCACTATTTGAAGGATCGATTATTCGTTGACACATGTTACAAATCAACGATGTAATGTTTTGTATAAAGTGGTAGATATCGCCACTAATTTTTGTAAAGTATGTATATTATGGATGATTGGGAGTTGACCGTTATGAGAACGCCAACTAAGGTTGTTTTTGTTGATCTATGATCAAGAAGTTTATATCTATATTTCTTTGTCTTTTTCATGGATGCGGTCGGGAAAGTACTAGCAACGCTGTACCTTATTTGTTTGAACTTAATCTATTTTTTTGTTCTTTTCATTTAACAACAATTATTTTTCCTTTCCTAATCCATATCCTTTGGTCTTACTCGAATGAGGATGCGAGCAATCACATATGTCTATTCTGTCGTTACGGCCATGTATGTGTGATTTTGTCTGCCTTGTTGGTTTATTACTATTGGTGAAGGATTAGAAGATCCCTACCCTATATCACTCTTCGTCCTAACCATTGGTTTTACTCGAGTGAGGGAATTGAATGCAATCATGTATGTCTATTCCATCTTTATGGATGTGTATATATGGTTTGTCGCCCTTGTTGGTTTATGACTTTTGGTAAAGACTTCTAGTCCTATTCTTTAACTTATTCAAGTTAAGGAATGAATGCAACCATGTGTGTCTATTCCATTGTTATGGATGTGTATGTGTGGTTTGTCTCCTTTTCTAGAATATTGGTGTCGATAGAGATTAGAAAGAGTGATCAAACCCTTTAAACCCAAAAACCCAATTTACCTTTAAAAACTTGTTACTCCTTAGCTTTAGTGGTGGAGATGTGTATCCTTGCCAAGCCTATGATAGAATACTCGTCACGACCAATCAGTTAAGTGAATTAGTTACATATTACCACATAGATTAGTCGAGTGATTTAAGTGATTTCATATTCCTATTTCGTGAGGTGTTTGGTTGTGTACTAATAGTTGAACAAATAATTGCTTAAAGGAAAAATCCTTGACTACGGTTGTGATACATTTTCATAAATTTTTTAAAGTCAACTTGAGGACAAGTAGGATTCTAGTGGGTTGATATTTGATGACATCAAATAAAGTCACTTTTATAGCATTATTTATCTCATGTAAATTACCCATTTTGTACAATTATTGAAAGAATTGGTACTTAATCGTTTATATTTGAGATTTGCAGTAATTATGGAGTACTTTGTGAAGATTAGCTAAAAGGTACGCATTCTGCAGCTTAAAAGAAAAAATTTGAAGAATACTGTTCTGACATTCTATACGCCGTATCCATCAAAGAAGATACGGCGTATCTGTGCCTCAACTTCACAAGAAATCACGAAGAATTGAAGAGTTATACACCGTATCCAGAAGACCAATATACACCATATCCTATATTGAGTAATTAAGATTTTGGAAGATATTGAACGTGGTCCCTACTCTAAGAAAACTCCTTATACGCCGTATTGACCTCGACCAATACGACGTATCGATCATATTCCAGACACTATAAATAGAAGACCTAAAAATAAGTTTTAGGTGTGTTGGATCATATTTACGATACCATTACTACAAAAGTCAATTTTCAGAAGACAAGAGGAGCAAAGAAGGTCTCGCAACGTATAACAACCAGCAATTTTCATCTACGTAAATATCCATCTATTAAATTAGATGCAATGTAATATCCATCTATTATAAATATATCACCTTCTTACAGGGAAATTTTTTGCTTTATCTCATTATGCAACGTAACTTGCATCTCTAAAGTAAACGAGCTCACGCAACCTCTATCAATGCCATCTATATCTATGTTTATATCATGTAAACATCCTAATATGTCAAGTCTATATCCTAATATCATTTTTACTAAGTACATTATCCATTTAACGTACTTTTCAAAACGTTATTTCAAAAACAAGCATTAAACGTAAACGTTTACATCAAAACCCTAATTATATGTAATGTATACATATAAAATGAATGTGTAAGCCTTCAAACATATGTACAAGTGTACAATGCACCATATTTGAATCATATTTTCCCTCCAAGTCAATGTACAACTCATTTAAGATCAATGTACAAGTCAATAATGCCTAAAAACCTAATTAGGTTATTTAAGCTCCTAAACCATGTTTAAACTTCCCACCTCTTTAACACAAGGTACAAGCACTTAATGCATGACTTCTAAACCCTAATCTATCCCTAATCTTAACCCTAATCCATGTTTTAAAACCCTAAACCCTAAATGAAACCCTAAAAACCCTAATTTCATTTTAAAACCCTAAACCTTAAAACTAAACCCTAAAACTTAATCCTAAGCCCTAAACCCTAATCCTAAACCCTAAACCTTAATCCTAACACTAATCCTAAACCTTAATCTATCCTAAACCCTAACCCTAACTAGAAATTAAAACCCTAAACCTTAACCCGAAATAAAATGAACCCGACACCCTTTTCTTTCATTTTGACCCATTTTTAAAGCAACCAAGCACCTCAAGCACCTCTATGACATCACCAAGCAAGCAACCAAGTAGCTTACAAGCACCTCCATCACCTCCTTGTCTTCCTTTTCAGCCGTGGCCTCCAAACAACCATTCCACACCTTCATGGCTAGTTCTAGCCTTCATTACTCATCCTACTAGCATACCTTACTTACCTTATCTAGCTAGGACACTTATCAAACCCTTAGATACCAAGAAAACTTAGGCACCAAGGGTCTTGAGCCTATAAATAGCCGAACTCCCCATTCCTTTCAAATCACACCTCAAAAACTCATATACTCATCAATGGAGTCTTAACTCAGATCAAGGAAGGTCAAGAGGAGTCCCTAAGCTCAGAATAGAAGCCAAGAATCAAGAAAAACAAAGCCTTGAAGCCGTTGCTAGGTGTACAAACCTGAAAACCCCATTTTGACCCAATTTTAGCTCAAGTAAGCCTAAGATCTTGTTCCATAAGCTTATATTCTATACAATAATGTTCATAATACTCTTAATATCATATATGAACTCTTGTTTGAAGCTTTGAATCCTCAAACCCATGTGTTTTTGGTAAAAACCCTAAAAACAACCACCCGTTTTGATTTTCTAGCTAACGAATCCTTTTTCTAAACTTTTGTTACGTTAAAACATCTTATTTTAGCTTATACTAATAAGCTATAACCTGCAAATATCATTTGGAATCATAAAATAAGCTTGCATGGCTTTTTGGACTTGTTTTGCAAAAGTTTCCATGCATAGGGGTATATATCGTAACTTTATGAAATTTATAACTAAAGGGGCTGAAAATGTCATTTTCCTAAAGTTATAACTATGAGGAGCTGTTTTGGAAAATTCTAAAGTTAAAGGTTTAAATTATATATACTTATATATAAAGGACTAAACTTGTAAAAGTTTATAAACCAAGGGTATATACTGTCATTTTTGTATTCTTAAAAATATAAAATATAATATTTTTATACAAATTATAAAAGTATATATCAATATTATAAGACTCGATTATGTTAAAACCCGACACATTTGTCATTATTAATCAACGATCGACGCATTTTCAATCAATTACGTTATATATTTAACGTAACTTATCATCGACTAGCTTTTGAAGAAACTTAAAATCTTATCGTATCACGTTACTAGGGAGCTTCATATAAGGGATTTCATTTGGGTATACGTTTTGACGAGTTTACTGGATTTACGATTTAAAGTGTCTTGGCTCCTCAAATGTTTACTACATGACTTCTGAATTATGATGGCCCGAACAGTGATACAATATTTCTATAAATTGATAAATCAAAGACATACGTTAAAAAATTTATTTTGCCATCAATGGATTTCCCTGTACTGTAGGTGTGTTTATAGCCTCGCATTTAATCTTTAAGTGTTTTATAAAACCCGCGAGGGGGGATACATGCTATAAACATGATGCATGTAATTTTCTTGTATGGATATCATGTTACATTATTGCCTAAGTCCCTACTTTTGCCATTAAGTTCCCACTATCATGAACCGTTAATTACTAGTCGGGGTAAGCGTGAATGCTGTGAATAGATCTATTTGGGACTGGACTCCCCGTTGGTGTACCTATACTGTCGGTAACCAATAGCACACATTTGAATAACTTTACGGGTGTTTTGGCAAAGACACCCGTTGGGGTAATTATTTGTGATTATTTAACTTAAGGTTTCGATTTCATAAGCTTAGGGCAATAATACTATTTTTCATGATAATTGTATGTGTTGCAATTATTATAAACTATGGTGTATAACAACGTAAACCATTATTGAGCTTGTTTTCAAAAATCGTTTATATAACCTATGAATTTCACTCAACCTTTGTGTTGACTTTTTAGCATGTTTATCTCAGGTAACTGAACATCTTATGGCATGAAGTGGCACGGACTTGAAGATGGCTAAACTGTTATCATTCAAACTTTATGTTTTCATGTAGATTTTGGGACCTTGTTTTGTAAAACTCTAATGAAATAATGATGATGATAACTTTATCTTTTAAAACGTCTCTTTCAAGTCTTTTTCTATAATTATGACTGTTGTACTATGAAATAATACCCCAGATTAGCTTCCTCTGTATATGTCAAGAAATGGGGGTGTTAATAGGATTGTTATCAAGAGCCACGGTTATAGAGGGAACAAGGTGAACCTTAACTATAACTACTTTTCTTTGTTTCATCCAAGGAAAAGTCCTCTGTACCACTACATTTCCAGAATAGTATGTAAAGATACATAACTATTATACTATTATATAAATAACTTATGTTATTTGCTATTGGGTTGTTAACAGAACGGTAACCCAGCCATCTTACTTCCAATGTTGAGGATGCCTTTTCCTCAAACTTTCCGGACTATGTCCCAACTTCACCGGGAAAACTTATTCTAGCCTTCATAACTATTTAGCGTGTTCCAAATAGCTTTACCAACTCTTTCGCTTTTTCATGATGACCCTACATGAGTATTGCAAGCATTTTATGATAAAAGAATTACCTATCCCACCGAACATCTTTTGTGCATTTATCTCAATGTTAATCACGCAAGAATTCTTTCTTCCTGAGGGATTATTGTCACCTAAGAAACATAACCGATCATCCTCCTCTACTTCTGCCCTACCTCGAGAATTTGAGATGGGAGAAAGCTCTCGTAAGACAAGTGTGGAATGTCACAAGGAGCAAATTGAGGAAATCATGAATCACCTAGATGAACTCTCTCTCGACCGACTTGGGCGCATAGAAGACAAAATAGAAGGACTTGGAATAGGTCGGTAGTTTTTGAGCAAAATTTATACTGGTCGGGTGATCATTTACAACAAAGAACTTTGACAATCTAGAAGCTGAACTGCACAAGCTCTGTTGCTCAAAAATTCTAAACTTCAGAAGAAGCAGATGGGAAATAACCATAAAATTTCTATGGCTCGCTTCAGAATTACTGATCTGGAAACATCATTAATGAAATCCAAGTCCGTCACCAAGCAGACAAGGAGAGTCTTCTGAATGCAATCTATGAACTCAAGAACAATCAGGAAGGACCATCGGACTATTAGATTAGATCTTAGTTATCACTTTTATTAGAACCTAGCAACGAGATGTGTGGTATAAATAAATACACTTGTCAAATCTTGACTATGTATAGTACAAAGGCAAGTTGTTCTTAATATAATACAATGGCAATCCCGTTCTACTTTGTTATTTTCTAATACCCATTCATTTATCTTATATCCTGTATCGTTGTCTTCATCTTCATCATCATGAATCATACCATAACTTCTATATCAGATACTTGGTAGAATTTATGATTTCAATATCACCATTATAACAATGCTTATTTTTGAACTTTAAGCATTTCAAATAAGCATTACATTTTTAAGACTTGTGATATTATTCTTATTACGTGTTGTCTTATGTTGATAGAATGCCTTCCAAAAGGACGTCAACATCTGAAGCACCGGCCATGACTCAAGCTGCCATTAAGAAACTACTTGCTGACAGTGTCATTGTGGCTCTGGAAGCAAAGCTGCGTCGCGCTACAATGGGCAGGTACTTAGTCCCAACAGGAAACACCAGTTTTCCATTCTGGAACTTGTAGCAAAAATGAGAAACTACAAAGAATTCATAAGCTGTTAACCTTTCTACTTAAATGGTATGAAAGGAGAAGTTGGCCTCATCCGTTGGTTTGAACAAACTAAATCAGTATTCTCTCGAAGCAAATAGGCCTGAGGAAAACAAGTTAACATTGCTTTGGTTACCCTTATGATGATACTTTGACTGGTGGAATGCTTACGCCTCCACCCAACCCCAAACCTATGGAGTAAATCAAGCCAATTCAAATCACCTGGACTGAGTAAAGAGGATCTTGACAAACAAGTATTGTCCTCGAAACTAAAGTCAGGAAAGATGGAAGATAACTTTACAATTGATGTGAAGGGAAATGATCTCAAAAACCTTACGTTAGAAGTTCCAAGTAATTAGCAGTCCTAGCACCAAAACATGGTACCAACTAACGAGAAAATCCTAGAGCCTTCATCGAGGGTTACTAGAAGTATTGAAGGGAAATGTTACCGCTCGAAGCCCTAAATTTAGAGGAAGCCATTAACATTAGCCCTCATAGGCTAATGGATAAGTAACAAAGCACAACTCTGGTGCAAGTAATCAAGTGTTCTTAAACAAAAAGTTTGACGATTCAAAAAACAACAATACCGTAAACAACAACAACTACGTAACACCAACACAACAACCACTATAATAATCACCCAACCACAACAGAACGAAGGCTAGAAGTGCCCAAAAGCGTGCTGCACTACTGTTTGAGGAAAAGTAGGTATGCCGAATAACCTTCCCATTATGTAGAAAATGTGATCTCCGTCACACCGAACCTTGTACTGTTAAGTGTAAAATCTGCAACAAAGTGGGACCATTAGACCAAGTACTCCGAAACAATGAGGCCAAGCCACTTGTGAAGTTAATCAATACAGTGACTGTTATTGGTATGCTGTAGAGAAAAAGGGCCATTATACAAATCAGTGCTGAAAGACCATCATCGTATGCCCAGGAAAGAAAGAGACCTACATTGCTACGGCTAGGAAATGCTCATCAAGACCCAAACGTAGTTACGGGTATGTTTCTCCTAAACCAGCATTTAGCTAGAGTATTATTTAATTTCGGAGCCATATAAAAGCTTCATATCCACATCTCTTGCCTCTATGCTAAATATCCCGCCTATTACAATAGATACCTTTTACGATATCGAAATGGCTGACGGAAATCTAGTAAGCACAAACACCGTTATCCAGGGTTGCACCCTAACCTTGCTAAATCAATCTTTTGAAATCGATCTCATGCCGATTACTTGGTTAGTTTCGTCCGTTGTATCGTATAGATGGTTGTGCCAAGTATCATGCCAAAATTCTCTGTGACGAGAAAGTCGTTCACATTCCTATTGATGATGAAACTTTGATCATTCGAGGTGACCGAAGTAAGATCTGACTAAATCTCATATCTTGTATAAAAACAATGATCATATCTTGAGGTTGTCAATTTTCATGATCCAAGTACGAAGAAGAAGAAGTCAGGCGAAGAAGAGATAGATAGATATTCCCATAGTTAGAGATTTCCTAGAGTTTTTCCTGAAGATCCACTTCCCTTGGCCTCCCTCCCTTTAGCAGTAGATTTCCAAATCCAATCTAATCCCGGTACAGCAGCACCTGTAGCCCACGCCACCTTATAGATTAGCTCTTTAGATAATGCAGGATCTATCTAATCACACTTAAGATTTGTCAGACCGGGGTTTTTTCGAACAAGTACTTCCTAGAGGTGCTCTGTCTTATTTTGTCAAAAGAAAGGAAGGATCTTTTTGCATGTTGTATCGATTACCAGGGGTTGAATAAACTTACCATAAAGATGCGTTACCCATTACCCAGGTTTCGATGACTTATTGACCAACTTCAAGGTATCGTGTGTCTACTCAAAGATTAACTTAAGACCAGGCTATCATCAACTGAGAGTAAGGGATGAAGATATTCCTAAGACTACTTTCAGAACAAGATACGAACATTATGAATTTCAAGTGATGCCATTTGGTTTAACTAACGCGCTGCTGTATTCATGGATGCTATGAATCGTGTGGTGTAAACCATTACTTTGGATAAATTTGTGATAGTGTTCATCGATGATATTCTCATCTACTCTCATAACATAGAAGAGCATATGTGAAATTATTGAGAATAATCTTGGAATTACTCAAAAAGGAGAAATTATATGCCAAGTTCTCCAAGTGTGATTTCTGGATTCGTATCGTGCAATTTCTTGGACACTTAATTGATAGTCAAGGACTTCATGTTGACCCCGCCAAGATTAAAGCAATTATAGTATTGGAATCTCCTTCTAAACCCCAGAAAAAATACGTCTATTCTTAGGACTTGCGGTATTATCGGAGATTTAACAAAGATTTTGAAGATTGCAAAGTCATTTGGACTGAATTTAAACCAGAAATACGACGTATATCTAGGGCAAGACCCAAGAATTGGCTTTTCTACTGCCTTAAAAGGAAAGCTATGTAAAGCTCTAATCTTAGCATTACTAGAAGGAAATGACGATTTTGTTGGTCTACTATGATGCATCCATCAAGGTTTGGGAGCAATGTTAATGCAAAGAGAGGAAGGTTATTGCCTTATGCATCCGACAAATTTAAGCCTAATGGATGTGAAAACTATCCACTCATGTCTCTAAATTAGGAGCAGTAGTGTTCGCTCTTAAAATTTGGATACCACTATCGTTATGCACCATAATGTAATGTGTTCACTGGTACGTTAATAAGTTTCAGATCATCCTTGATCAAAAGAGTTAACATGAGACAACGCCGTTGGTTTGAATTGCTTACAGATGAAGATTGTGAGATTCGTTTATCTCCTGGAAAGGTATATGTTCATAGCAGTTGCCTTAGACGGAAGGACATCGAATCTAAAAACATCTTGAGTTTCGATAATTAGTTCATGACCATTCATTAAACTTACCATCACAAATTCTCAATAAGCTCAAAAATGAAGCACTCATAGAAGCGAAAACATCAAGGGCTGTGAACTTACGAGGACATGTATAAAGTATTTAAAAGACATTTGTTGAACCTCGTTGTATTAAGAATCGAAGATGGTTACCACTCTTTGGTAATCTGAGAGACTTGATCATGCATGAGTCCCATAAATCAAAATATTCCATTCACCCGGGTTCTAACAAAATGTATCAAGATCTAAAGAAACTCTATTTGTTAACTGAATTGAGGCAATCGTCGCGGTATATGTTGGCAAATGTTTGACATGTTCTAGAGTTAGGGCAGAATGTCGGAAGCCATCCGTTACTAGGTGTTAAACAGAGATTCCTATGTGGAAGTGGAAAGTAAATTACAATGGATTTGTCACATAACTTCCTAAAACATCTAATGCCGGACCATAACACCAATCTGGGTCTTTGGTCGATCGTTTTTACCAAATCCACACATTTTATCCCTACCCGATAGACAGATAGTATAGAAACCCTTACCAGGTTTACATCACAGAAATGTCTCCCGTATGGTGTGCCAATATAATCATCTGGATAGTGACGTCATTTCACATCCAGATTCTGGCAATTACTACAAAGTGCCTTGGGTACTCAATTAGACATGAGTACAGCATATCATCCCGAAACTGATGGACAAAGTGAAAAAACCATCCAAACACTCGAAGACATGCTTCGAGCCTGTGTCATAGACTTTGGAAAAGGATAGGAAAGACACTTACCATTGGTAGAATTTTCTTACAATAACAGTTATCATGCCAGTATTAAGGCAGCACCGATTGAAGCACTCTATGGTTGAAAGTAAAGATCACCTGTTTGCTGGGCCAAAGTTAGAGATATTTAACTCACGGGACCAGAAATAATTCATGAAACCACTGAAAAGATAGTGCAAATTCGACAACGCTTGCAGACTGCAAGAGATCGGCAAAGAAGTTACGCCAATGTCAGGTGAAAGCCTTTAGAATTTCAAGTTGGAGATCGTGTTATGTTAAAAGTGTCACCTCGAAAAGGTGTCATTCATTTTGGAAAGCGAGGAAAGCTTAATCCCTGGTATATTAGACCATTTAAGATTCTTAAAAGAGTTGGTCCAGTGGCATACAAACTAGAGCTTCCTAAAGAAGACTCAGGATTGTCAAAATAACTTTCCGCCGTTTGCTAATCTAAGAAATGCTTATCTGACGAATCCCTTATCATTCCAATGAAAGAGCTTTAGCTCAATGACAAACTCATTTTTTTGGAAGAACCAGTGGAAGTTATAGATCGAGAAATCAAGCAACTAAGACAAAGTCGTATTCCTATAGTCAAAGTACGATGGAACTCTAAAAGAGGACCAGAATTTACGTGGGAGGCGAAGAGATATTCGTTGCAAATATCCTCATCTATTATCCAGCATCTCTTCAAAATCCAATTATATCTCGGGACGGGATTGCTGTAAGGATAGGGGACTATAACAATCCGTAATTTTCATCAATGTAATTTTCCATCTATTAAATTAGATGCCTATGTTATATCCATTCTATTTAAATTTATGACTTCTTACAGGGAAAATATTTGCTTATTCATTATTCAACGTCATTGCGTCTATAAAGTAAACGACGCTCATCGCAACCTCTGTCAAGTCATCTATTCTATGTTTATATCATGTAACATTCCTCTGTATGGTCAAAGTCTATATCTTATATCATTTTTACTAAGAAACATTTCCATTTAAGTTACTTTTCAAACGTTATTTCAAAATCAAGCATTAAGTAACGTTCTACTCAAAACCCTATTATATGTAATGTATTACTATAAAATGAATGTGTTAAATAGCCTTTCAAAACATAGTACAAGTGTACAATGCACCAATTTGAATCCTATTTTCCCTCCAAGTCAATGTACAATCTTTAAGCTTAATGTACAAGTCATATGCCCTAATAAACTAATTAGTCATTTATGCTCCTATCCATCTTTAAAACTTTCCACCTCTTTAACACAAGTTCAAGCACTTATTTCAGAATTCCTAAACCATAAAACCTAAACCTAATTCATCCTAAACCTATAAAACCCTATAAACCCATGAAATACAACCCCTGAACACTAATTCACTTTCAACTAAAATACTGAAACCCTAAACCTAAAACTAAGCCCTAAAAACCTTAATCATAATCCCTATCTCAGTCCTAATACTATTCCAAACCCCTTAATCTAATCCTAAACCCTTAACCCTAACTCAATCTAAAAGTCCAAAACCTTAAACCGAACCCTAAACCAACCCGTGGCTCATTTGGCTTCATTTTGACCCATTTTTAAACCCAAGCAACCAACCAAGCACCACAATGACTCACCAACCAGCCACCTAAGTAGCTTATAAGCACCTTATTCACCACCTTTCTCACAAGATTGAAAAAATATTTACCTCCTTTTCTTCCTTTATTTCTAGCCTGTTGGCCTCTCAAACCCTTCCACAATTGTCCAAACTAGCTTCTAGCCTTGCATACTCACACCATAGCTATTCTTTGTCATCCTTAACTAACCCTAGATATTTTCATCACATAAACTTAGGCACTAAGGGTCTTTCTCCCCTATAAATACACGAACCAAAACACCCTTTCAATTCATCCCACACATCTCATCTCATACCCTCAAATAGAATTCTAACCCTTCCATAGCAGCAATAGAAGATCAATAGAAGTCCCTAAGCTTAGAATAGTAGCCAAGAAGCAAGAAAAACGAAGTCTTAAAGCCATTTCTTGGCGTACGGATCATAAAACCTCATTTTGACCCATTTTAGCTCAAGTAAGGTTAAGATCTTGTTCCATAAGCTTATATTCTATACAATAATGTTCATAATACTCTTAAGATCATATATGAACTCTTGTTTGAAGCTTTGAATCCTCAAACCCATGTGTTTTTAATAAAAACCCTAAAAACGACCCGTTTTGATTTTCTAGCTAACGGATCCTTTTTCTAAACTTTTGTTACGTTAAAATTTCTTATTTTAGCTTATACTAATAAGCTATAACCTGCAAATATCATTTTAAATCCTAAAATAAGTTTGCATGGCATTTTAGACTTGTTTTGCAAAAGTATTTCATGCAAGGGGTATATATTGTAACTTTCTGAAATTTATAACTAAAGGGGCTGAAAATGTCAGTTTCTTAAAGTTATAACTATAAGGACCTATTTTCCAATTTTTCAAATGAAGGTTTAACTATAATATATACTTTTTATAAAAGGACTAAACTTGTAAAAGTTATAAACCAAAGGGTATATTATTGGCCAATTTTTGCCAAACTTATAAAATATTATATTTTTATATTAATTATAAAAATATATATATAAATTATTCTAGCTTTTGAAGAAACTTAAAACTATAATGTATCACATTACTAGGGAGCTTCATGTGAGGGGTTTCATTTGGGTATACGTTTTGACGAGTTTGCTAGATTTACGATTTAAAGTGTCCTAGCTCCTCAAATGTTTACTACATGACCTTTGAATTATGATGGCCCGAACAGTGATACAATATTTCCATATATAAATCAATCAATGTGATTATTTCATTATGACATAAAACATAATCCAATCAAACTAAGACTTGGCATATTACCCAGGTTGTGTGACGAAGCCGTTACTTTCATTTCATATACTTTTTCCATCAATCAGATTTCCTTGTACTATTAAGGTAAGTTCATAGCCTCGCATTCATTCTTTTAAATGTTTTCATAACCCCGCGAGGGGGATACATGCTATAAACCATGAATCCAAGTATTTTTCTGTATGCTATCATGATACATTATTGCCTAAGTCCCTACTTTTGCCATTAAGTCCCCACTATCATGAATCGTTAATTACTCGTCGGTAAGTTCGAATGCTATGAAATAGATCTATTTGGTGACTGGACTTCCCTTGGTTGTACCTATACTGTCGGTAACAGTAATGGTGGGATCTTGTTGCATTGTTCATTAGTGTGGTGTTTAAACCTCGGATGTGATCGCACCATTTGGTAAGTAACTTCTTCATTACCATTGTAAATGGTAATCATTCCTTCAAACCATTTTGCATTAATCCTAACTTTTCTTAAAAACGGTTCGCCAAAAATAACATCGCCCATTCCTTCATCACGATAAGCATCCATATCCTCTAAAACTGCGAAATCTGTTAAGATAGAAAAATTTCCAACAAAGATAGGTATGTTCATTAAGGCTACAACTACATTATTCCCCTTGTATTCCATTTTGTCCTTCATTATAGAGTTATGAAACTTTTTGGACATTACATTGACGTACAATATAGGGAAAAATTAGCGTGTAAAAATTTAAAACCTATCATGCAAGATAACTTCAAGTTGTTGCCACAATCAATACGGATCTTCTTATCATGGTAGCAATCACTAAGATACCTAAAAATTTTGCTAACCATTCTAGCATCATTCCTAGCTCTAAATTCCTTAACTACCTCACCTTCCTTAATGGTAGGCATTAAATCATTAACTTGATCTCTTCTAAGCACTAATGGTACATTAAGATCGTTTAGTTCTATGTAATCCCTAAAGAAAGGGTCTAATGATCTATTCAACACCAAAGTCTCTCCCATTAGCCTAGCTTCTAAATCAAGTTCCATTCTTTCTCTTAAGCTTAGCATGTAGACCCTCTTAATTAAACTTCTAGCAGGTTTAACACTTTTGAAAATTATTTTCTCTTCCCCAACCTTCAAAGTAATCGTCCTTTTGAAAACATCAATCTTAGCATGGGCGGTTGACAAAAATTGTCTTCCAAGGATTAAAGGAACTTTGATATCCTCGGGCATATAAAGAATTATAAAATTTACTGGGAAAACAAATTTACCAATACCTACTAGCACATTTTTAGCAATTCCTTTTGGATATTTCACAGTCCTATTAGCTAATTCAACTGTCAACTTAGTGTGAGCTAATTCGCGTAATCCTAAGTTAAGGTAGGTCGAGAAAGGCAGAACACTTACGCTAGCTCCTAAGTCAGCAAGGGCATTATTGAAGCAAACATTATTAATAAAACAAGGTAAAGTGAAACTCCCTGGGTCTTCCTTTTTTCTAGGTATGGTATTATGTGAAGCTCCATATGAGTAAGCTTCTGAACATTGCGGTCCATATGATCCCTTCTTTTCTTCACAGTAGTAACAATTCAAACGACTTGGAAATGAAATTATCGTTTGTTTTGTCTTGTACATGAGTGTACGGTTCTGTCTAGTGGATACAGTGTATTAGGAGGATCCCATACGGCGTATCGGGTATGAATCAGCTTCGACAATAGTTGAGATCGACTTGAAATGGTCTTTCGGGTTAGTTTTAGTTGAGCTCGGTAAACTTC
>BQNB010071446.1:8395-28368 GCA_026074375.1 Tanacetum coccineum
TAACTATGTACAAGCAGTATTAACTACTTAGAAAGTTTTCTTTAATCCTCACCAGCAGTACTAACTTTACTCAAGCAGTACTAACATATACTAGCAGTCCTAAGTTACACTAGCAGTAGTAACTAAGTTACACTAGCAGTAGTAATATACACTAGCAGTAGTAACTAGCAATACTAACTACTTAGCATATTTTTCATTAAGATTACTGAACAACACTAATTTACGCTTAGCAGTAGTAATACAAACCTTAGCAGCAGTAACTCTAAGATCATCAAGAAGTCTTTTAATCCCAACACATACTTATGTCATTTTCTTTCTCATGTGGCTTTATTCTTGCTTTTGCTGACACAAGACGTATTCTCTTTTCTTTTCACATACGATTTTTATCTCTCGTTCTGTTTTTAGTTATCCTCGCTTAATATTAAGTTCTTGGATACTATTTCTACGAGATAAAAGATGGAATAATGAACGAGGATTTTCAATTTTCTCATGCTTTAAAAGTGTTCATCTTAACCAATCTTTAGAGAAATAGCATCATTTGTACGAATGAAAACTTTTCAGAAAACGACAATTTCGCATGAGAATGAGTTTTCCTTTTAGTAAAATAACCTTGAGCCTCGAAGATACACTGATTTACTAAAGGAATACATTATCATATTTTAGGTGAAAACTACCCCTAATAGCCATCCTGATTTATCAGTAACTCTTAGTCAAATTATTTCAAAGTAGACTCAAAAGAACTTTTGTCTTGGAAATTTAATTTAAAAGGCATTGTGTTATTTTAAAAATCAATAGATAATGACATGTAAAAATCTGTAGAAATAAAGTTTATAAAATCTGGACACATCATTGCTAATATTTTAGGAAAATATCTCGTATAAGATTAAGTGCCTTGGGAAAACCACATGTAGTACAAGTACTAGTATAGTAATCCACTTCACTAGTGGGGTTAATCCGAAGATCGACCATGAGTATTATAAATAATACCCTAGTGCACTATGGTGAAATTTATGAGAGATATATCCAATATAACACATTTAATGAGAAAGATAGTATATTTCGGAATATTCTTATATCTTATGATGACAAGTCACTACATCGTAGATTACTGGCACGTTTTTCGATATAAAAGTATTTGATTAAACTATTTTTGACATTTTCACGGATAGCAGATAGAACAAGTATTCATATATGTGAATATCAAAAGAACTTAATAAGCACGAGATTAAGAAAGTCAAACTTAGTCAACGGTTAAAGTCATTGGTCAACGGTCAACGACACAGTCAAAGTCAACAGTCAAAATCCATAGACAAGGTCAAACAAAGTCAACGATCTAATCATCTAAGTTCAAGGTTTTGAGATTAATTTTACGAAATATTTTAAAATCGTATTGTATTTACACAATTAAATATATCCGTTTTAATACTCATGTAAACAAATTCGTTCTTTTTTGTGATTTTAAAAACATTAATATTTTTGAAAAAATTATTAAGTTTTAAACACTTTTAAAATTTTGAACTTTTTGAATTATTTAAAAAACCTTTTCATTTTGATATTTCAAATTTCAAATCTTATAGTGTTTTATTGATAAAAAGTTGTGAAAAATATATCGTTTTGGTCAAACGCAAGAAGATGGTCAAACATAAGTCAAACTTTGTCTCGGTCCAATGTGCCTTTAAACCGTATCAAATAGTATGAATCGGTGGGCTTGAACATTGGGCCAAACGGTATTGGGCTTGAAACGGGCTAAAAGTCTTATTGGGCTTTAAATGGGACAAGACAATTTTGGGTTTGTTAGAAATCCAAAAAAGGATTGGTCACTCCACGTATTTACTTAATTAGCTCGTTACTTAATGTGTATTAATCAGTAATCAGACCGGGCAAAACTGTAGAAAGCCCATGACAAGCCCATAGAAAGGCCGGTCAACTCATTGTATTTATACCCTCTCCGCACATGGAGAGGGTGTTGGTTGAAGCATTTTACATATGTGTTTCTCCCCTCCATCTCTCTCTCTAGCTTTCTTTCTCTAGTTTATAAGTGTGTGTGAAACAAGGAACCTACAATTGGTATCATCACCATGGTTTGATCTTGGGGCAATAAGTCATTTAGTGATTATTTGTGGTTGTTATGTTTGAGCTTATTCGAGTTGTTATGTTTGAGCTTATTCGACGGCTGTTTGGGCTTATTCTTATTCTGCTTATTTTTTTCTTTTTGTCCTCTTTTGTTGATTTGGTTTCAACATGCATCTATTCTTTCTATTAAAATAGAACTAGTTTTAAATTGTGTGTTTTTTAAATATTGCATCTATTCTAGCAGTGCATCTATTCTGCCTATTTTTTGTCCCATTAAGTTTTTTTTGTTAAAAATAGTTTCAAACCGTTTTTCATTTATCAATTCTTTTTATTGCGTAATCATTTGGGTATTTGGTTTCAAACAGTGGTCTTAACATAGTGCGTAAGAGTTTTTGGCTAGTGTTTGGTTTTGGCTTATTTGATAAACACTTTAAATTTTTCTTTCATAAAAACCAAACTAGCATATAAAGGGCTTACGTGTGTAGCTTATTTAGGTTTAAACTGCTAATTTTACAGCTTATTTGTCCCAGCTTATCGGTTAAGAGGGTGTTTGGATTCAGCTTATTTCATAAAAAGGTCTTCACTTTCTTTTATAAAAACCAAGATAGCATATTGAGGATCATATAAAATAGCTTATTTAGGATTAAAACTGCTTTTTATCAGCTTTTTAGTGCTTACTTGTCTCTCGTCTTAGCTTTAAAGGAGTGTTTGGATTTAGCTTATTTTTATAAAAAGCTTGTCACTTCGCTTTCTAAACAGTTACTAGCTTATTGTTTTTGTTTTCTGTGTGGCTTATTCTATTAGCTTAACAGCTTGTTTAAGAGCTTATTTCTGGGTTTGTTTGTGGTCCACAGTTTGGGCACAAGACAAAGACAAGGACGTTTTTGGTTGGTTTCTATAACAAGACAAGAAATAGTATAATAGTACGTTTTTGTTTGTGTCTAGGCGAATTATACCGAAAACCCATTGGGCGAATTATACAGAAAATCTTGGACGAATTATACCACAGCCAAAGCTAAGTGAATTATACCACAGCCAAAGCTAGGCGAATTATACCATATCCAAAGCTAGGCGAATTATACCACATCCGAAGCTAGGCGAATTATACCACAGCCAAAGCTAGGCGAACTATACCACAGACAACGTTGGGCGAATTATACCTTTTGTATTAGGCCATCCGACACTTAAATTTTCCATTTTTTGTACAAAATTGTTTACTGACTTTGCAGAAAGGTGTACAACTTTCTGAACTTGATATCGAACATATAACACTTATTTTAAGCATCATTTTTACCTCGAGCTATTATAATTAGTGTATTTAACAACAAAACTAATACAAGTTAAGCAACAAAAAACTTTTCATATTTAATCCCCCTTCATGGGTAATTTGATACATGGATCGTACTCAATTTTTAAAACCATTTGTTTTGAAAATTAGAGCGACGTGGCTCTGATACCAACTGTGGAAATCGTAGAGGGGGGTGAATACATTTCTATTTAAAAACTTAAAATATTTCGTATCAATTTATCCATCAAGTTAGATGCAATATGATAAGTGTGAATAATACATCTATATCCACTAGAACATGTCATAGCAATATAAGCACAATCACAATGTTAACTTCTATCTATGACACAATCATCATCCAAACAATATAAGCAACAATCAACACACATATAGATCTAATGCAAATATAAATGTAAGGCGATAAGGTAAATAAAGATGTAAAGCGAAAAGTAAAAGAAAATGAAAACTGGACGCGATAATTTATAGTGGTTCGGTCATTAAGCACCTCTTCGCCCTACTCCACTCCCCGAGTACCCAACTCAAGAGTTACTTCACTAGTCAACAAGCTCCCTTTAGGCGGAGAAAACCAAACACAACTAAGCTTACACCGATTTCCGACACTAAGCCAAATGTCGAGTTCTAATCCTAGCTAGAACCAATCTATCACAACTAACCACACTACTTCACAACAATTCACAACTTCTCTTCACCACACAACTTCACTTCACTTCACGACTTCACTTCACTTCACAACTTCACTTCACTACTTCTTCACTACGATTCACAACTTCTTCACTACGATTCACAACTTTACTTCACCTAGACACTACTACGATCACACCAATCTAACACTACTTACTAAGATCACCCCGATCTAACTATACTTCCTATGATCACCACGATCTAACAACTATACACACCATGATCACCATGATCTAACTATTACACAAGTTTGGAATACATGGACTCGATCTATACATTGTGAATGTAAGACATGTCACGAATGCACTAACTAAACTACATAACTTCGTATCTTGATGATAACGAGAGTTCTTCTCTTGCACTTGGAGGAATAAGCTTGAATCACTTGGAAACAAATGCTTATGATTACATGATCAAAGGTTTTTAGAATATGTGTGAGATGTATAAACTGATTTGGGACAGAAAGAAAAGGTGCAAAAGGTTAGAAAATCAGTGGGGAATAGTCCAGTATTTATAGGCAAACTGAGTTGCCTTTTTGTCTGGGCGGTCCCCTTAATTAGGGTGTCGTGCCGGGTATCCCCTTAAACTAAAGGGTGGCCGCCCTTTATAATTAAAGGGGCTGAGTCCCTAGCCACATACGCTCCTTTCCATAGGAAACCTTTTTATTTTTGGTCATTTCTCTGGGGGAGGGTTTTTCTCTGAACAATACAACTAGCCTTTTTATCTGGGTAGAAAATTTGAATTCAAAATATTTAATTTGAATAAAACATGTTCTTTTAAAAAACTAAAAAAGTTTGTAAAAGTTATAAAATGTTTGTGTACATTTTTAATAAAATGATTAGGTTAAATAAAATTCCCATTGATCATAAAATAAAATAAATATTTTATTTATTCATACCTAAGTGAAATAACGTCGGAGTGCAAACTTTGTTGAAGGAACTTTTGAGACGGTCGAGAGATGTTGTCGTATGAATTCATTGATGATTTGTGATCACGAGTAACTTAAGCACTTTAAACTTATGTATATAAATAACTAAATAACATGTTTGTCATCACCAAAACATGTAGAGAATGTATAGATTAAATATCGTAATATTTCTACCAACATGGTCTAATGATACGCAAGTACTTTCTAGCATACACTCGAACCGAGGTTTGACAATTTCGTGTACATTCATCCAACACATGGAATCTATTAAGAAGTTCATTAATGAAAGAGCACAACATAAATGAGAGTATGACAGCAGGATGAATGAAAGACAGATGCGGTCAAAATATGGAAAGGTTGATTCGAGTAAAGCATTGGATGCTAGTTTAGTTGTTACAGAATGTAGTGGGACAAAGTCAGACAAGCAGGATACAATTAGCAGATCAGGTAATGATATCACACATGCTATGGATGCAGATATCAGACCAGTAAATGATCAAGTGTCATTTGACGAGGTGAAATTGACTGCTCAACATAATGTACTTTCTAATGAACAACAACATTATGTACAATCTGAACCCATTTATGACACACATCTGTTAGAAAAGGTTGATAGAATTACCACTCATGATTCAACAAATATGGGTCATAGGGGAGGATAGATTGACCAGAATGCTAAAAAATGTCAAGTTTTATGTCCTTTACTTGATCCATCATTTGATAGCATGACAATTGAATTTCCAAACCAATCTCTCGAGTCTGAAAATATTTCTCTCAAAAAGACCGTTGCCCAACTTCAAAAAGTTTTTTCAAGAATGGAAGCAAATTGTGTTAACATGGAACTTAAATATCAAAATTAAGCTTTAAAAGACGGGCAACATGGTCAAATTTTGAATGAAACAAGTAATAAAGCTAGGATTAAAAAGGAAATTGAGGTACTTGAAACAATCAATATCGAATTGGAACATAGTGTGGCTAAATTACTTGCAGAGAATGAGAACTTGCATAAGAAAAATGAGCATTTGAAACAGACTTACAAAGATCTTTAAGATTCTATCAAAAAGATACGAGTTCTGACAAAAGACCATAATGACTCACTGATTGCTCAAATAAATAGTAAGACTGTTGAAAATGCTAATTTAAAGGCTCAGATTCAGGAAAAGGGTTTTGCGAATGTAGCATTCAAAAATGAATTAAGAAAGTTAAAAGGAAATAGCGTTGATACTAAGTTTGCAAAACCATCAATCTTGGAGAAACAGGTTTTACAACCACCCAGAAACCAATCAGTTATTAGACAACCGAATGCGTTTAAACCTGAACGACATAATTTTTCAAAACAATGATTTGCCTCATAAGTTGATGCGAATAACGTTTTGTCAAAACCAGTCACTCCTCATTATTTGCCTAAAGTTAGAGGTGTTTGTAAAACCTCATCATGTGATTGCATCTGGCTCATCTAGGAATAGTTCTAAAGAATCGTATGGGTCAAATGGCATGGCTCATAATTACTATCTAGAGGAGGCTAAGAAAAAAATACAAGACAAAAATATGAATCTTAAACCTAGTGTGATGCATACTACTAGCCTATAAAACATTACTAATGGTAGCAAACCAAAACCTAGGAGCAACAATCAAACATCTAGGAGTTTGCCTGTATCTAAGAGTAGTTGTGGAATGTCAAATGGTGTGCCACTAGTAGATCACTCTAGAAATTCTAGTTCCTTTTCGGACTCCAAAAACTTTGTTTGATCGACTTTTAATAAATGTGTCTTTAATGCAAATCATGATGCCTGTTTAAAAAAATTCCTGAAAGAGGTGAACTCTCGCATTAAGGTTCAATCCCTTAAGACTAGAAACAATATCAAACCCGTACAAAAGATAACTAATGTAATCAAACCTAAAATGTGGATCTCTAAAGGATATAGGATTTCTCCCAATAAGTCTTCCTCTGTGCATGAGAAACTAAACACTCCTAGATCTTGTCTTAGGTGGAAACCGACGGGTAGAATTTTCACGACTGCTGGTCTTAGGTGGATACCTACTGGAAAGATGTTCACCGATAGCATAACCAAGGTTGACAATGAACCCCCAAATGGTTCAAATGAAGATATCACCAACCCATATGAATGTGAACAAACTCTTAATGTCAGTGCAAGTACTCTTAACTTAAGTGCAAGTACATCTTTCAATCCTAAAAAGGAATGACTCGGTGTTTGTTTGCTGAAAAGAGTAATATATTAGAAACTAAGGGTTCAAGGAATTTATATATGATGAACAAGAATAATGGCATCTGTAGACAACACTTCAGGCCCCGCTTCTCAAAGAAAATAAAGGTGTACGCTTCAGTGCGCTTTATCTTCAAAAGAAGAGAAATCTTCTTGTTTTTGACCATTCTCATAAACATTTTTCGTATTTTCCCATGCTTGTTCAGTCATTAAGTGGATCACCGTACATTAGCTTGTATTTTAATTCACTAGATCAATCAAAAATGGCAATCACATATGCAATTTTTGAAGGGGAGAATAGTGAATCAAATGTGATCGATACAGTTCAACTTGGTCTCTCAATGTGTACCAAATGGTCAAAATGGATTCTTAACAATTTAGTTCAAGACCCAAGCTTCAATCAATGACTCTTGCTACATCCAGTTCAGGACTCGTACCAAACCCTGTTCCTCAACAACCTTTTAATCCACTAACGAGAAATGATTGGGATCGTTTGTTCCAACCCATGTTTAATGAATACTTCAATCCTCCATCAAGTGTTGCTTCTCCAGTTCCAGTAGCTGTTGCACCAAGAGCTGTTAAAATAGCCGCTACACCTTTATCAACAACCATTGATCAAGATGCGCCTTCATCAAGTACTTCATTAACTAACCAACAACAACAATCCTTAGTGATCTTACAAGGTGTTGAAGAACCGATACCAAATTCACACTTTGACGGTCCATGTCATGAACCTCTTTATGATGTTTCTACTTTACAAGAATCATTGTTAAATGTGCAGTCCTCTCACTCTCTATTAGAACTGATTGGTAAATAGACTAAGGATCATCCATTAGCAAACGTGATTGGTAACCCGTCTCGACCAATCTCCACTAGAAAGCAACTTGAAACTGATGCCATGTGGTGTTACTTTGATGCCTTCCTAACTTCTGTAGAACCAAATAAATTCAAAGAAGCTATGCTCGAATCATCATGGATTGAGGAAATGCAAGAAGAAATTCAAGAAATTCCCACGAATTTGAAGAAGACTATAAAGTTTAGAAATAGTATACCTACCGTGTCCAGATCTTGTAATGTTGATCAAATTGAAGTGGATGTTCAAAGTCAAGAAAGACGAGTGTGGCGGTGTACTCAAAAACAAGGCTCGATTAGTTGCTAAAGGATACTGACAAGAGGAGGGAATAGACTTCAAGGAATCATTTGCACCTATTGCTAGAATCAAAGCCATTCGTATCTTGATTGCTAATGCTGCCACCAAGAACATGAAAATCTATTAGATGGATGTCAAAACAGAATTCTTGAATGGGGAGCTACGCGAAGTGGTTTATGTTTCTTAACTGAAAGGATTTGTGGATCCATACAAGCCAAATCACGTGTATAGGCTCAAAAAGGCACTCTATGGTATTAAACAAGCTCCACGCACATGGTATGATATGTTGTCTAGTTTTCTACTATCACAAGAATTCTCTAAGGATGCAGTCGATCCAATACTATTCACCAGAAAAGCAGGCAGCGGCATCTTATTGGTATAAATTTATGTCGACGATATAATTTTTGCCGCTACTAATCCTGCTATGTGTGATGAATTTGCTAAAACAATGACTTCTAAATTTAAGATGTCAATGATGGGGCAAATTACTTTCTTTTTAGGATTACAAATTTCTCAAAGTCCTAGAGGCATCTTTATTAACCAGTCCAATTATGCTCTTGAAATAATAAAGAAATATGGTATGCTATCTAGTGATCCCGTTGACACCCCTATGGTGGACAAAAGTAAACTAGATAAAGATCTATAGGGGAAACCAGTCGATCCTACACATTACAGTGGTATGATTGGTTCCTTAATGTATCTTACATCCAGCATACCAGACCTTGTAGTTGCAGTGTGCATGTGTGCCCGGTATTAGGAAAAGCCTACCGAAAAGCACCTACATGTAGTTAAGCGGATCTTTTGATACCTAAAAGGAACCATTGATATGGGTCTTTGGTATTCGCAATATTCTTGCATTACTCTAATAGCATATGCAGATGCAGACCACGTAGGGTGCCAAGATACTAGACAAAGCACATCTATAAGTGCACAATTCTTGGGAGATAAACTTATTAGCTGGTCATCCAAAAAGTAAAAGAGCACTGCTATCTCCAGTACAGAGGCATAATATATTGCTTTATCTGGGTGTTGTGCTCAAATCTTATGGATGAGATTACAACTAACAGACTATGGGCTTAAATTCAATAAGATTCCTTTATACTATGATAACAAGAGTGCAATCACTTTATGCTGCAACAACGTTCAACACTCGAGATCTAGGCATATAGATGTGAGATGCCACATTATTAAAGAGCAAGCGGAGAATAGAGTAGTGGAACTCTACTTTGTCAAGACTGAATATCAACTTGCAGACATCTTCACAAAAGGTTTGCCTCAAGAAAGATTCAACTTCTTGGTCGAAGAGCTGGGTATGAAAAGCATGTCTCCTTAAACGTTAAAAAGTCTGGCAGAGGAAGAGGACGAGTAATGGTGGTAACACGTGTTTTATCCAGTGTATCATATGTATATAAGAAAATATAAAAACCCAAAAAGATTTTTCATTTTATATAAATTTTTCAAAAAGAAAATATAAAAATATAAAACTAGAAAAGAAAATAGAAAATTAAAAACAATCAGAAAATACAAAAAAATCCAAGTATTTCGTCAAAAAGAAAACTTGACCTCACAACGGGAAATTAATTTTTCTCGGGTATGAATGACTTTATATTCATACAAAGGCTTGTGTTTACTTTGCAACACAACCCGTGCTTTCTTTCAAATAAATGTATGTATCAGTGCAGTTATTTGTCAAAATAAGAGAAATCTTATTTTATTGATAAAAAGTTGTCTTCACAATGAATCAGTGTTTTCAATACTCACAAAAAGATTTTCAAATACAATTCGACCACTCAAACAATGCCAACAGCTTTTTAAATAGAAAACGGATCATTATTTGAGGGGGAGAAAGTGTCATCAAATAATCTTTTAAAACAGTATTTCAAAATAAGTCACGAAATAAATGGATAAAGTTTTTGATAATGGCGGATAACAATTTAAAGGGGAGTTAACTTATATTAACTACAAGGGCTTTAGATGTGATTTGTTTCAAACTTTAGGGACTTATTTGCACTTTGAGACTTTGTGAATTTACGCTTTAAACTAGAGACGATCAATATTGCCAACACCTTATAGTTTGTAAAAGACTTAAGAATGCTTGGAAATACTTTCATATTTTTAAAAGCTTTAAAGTTGATTCTCACAGAATATATTTAAGCTTATTAATTCTTCGAAGATGATCTCAAGTATATGTGCGTCCAAGTTATTGCTGATCAGAGTAATCAAAAGACCAGCAAGGGTGAAGGAGTAGCTAGACTAGAAGGTACCAACAAGTATACATGAATAATCGCAAAGAAAATGTCATACACCACAGAGAAAAAATCAGTGTTTTAAAACTAGTGTTACTTTTGTGCACTATTTCAAACACAGTAGGGGAAGAGAATATCTTGTAGTTTTAAGTATGCATCATTTGAGCTTTTCAGGGGGACGTGATGTTGAAAAATTATACCAAGCATGAGAAGATATTTTTCTGATCGATTAATGTTTCCCCAATCAGTTTAATCACTAAGCTTATTTTTGAAGGAGTAAGAATTATTAACAAAAGAGGTACAAAACATAGGTTAGAAGTATGAATTATCCTTAAGTTAGTCAATATTCTGCAGAAAGAAATGTGTACTTCTAGGACTTAGTTAACTTTGGTGTTATCATTTCGGCTACTTAGAGGAAGTAATTATCTAAATCCAAGACTTAGTTGAGATTGGTGTAACAATTTATATCATCACTATCGTGTAAGGAGAAATGCGAACATCCGGGACTTAATTGACTTTGGTGTTATGGTTTCGAATTAATTATGTACTTTGGATATTTGGGCTTTATACATCAAGTCTTCTTAATGTGGCTTTATACATCAAGTCTTCTTAAGGATTGCTGGTTTGGGGGGAAGCTAAGACAACTTCCAAAAAGAGATTATCGAGATGGACTACAGATTGCTGACCTGGACATAATGATTTTGTCATTTTCGGTTTAAACATTTTCAGGTCCTATCTCATACATAATCTTGTGAATATATAAATATGTAGTGTAGACTTAAATATAGGCTAATATAAATAGTGCTTGAGTACAAATTTTCAAGAATATGATAATTGATACTAATTGATACAATATTATAATATATATCAAATATGATACCAATTGATACAATATGATAATATATATCAAATATGATACAAATACTACACTAGAAAGTTTTAGAGAGAGAGTAGAGATAGAGAGGATGGTGATGTAAGGAGAGGGAGAGGAGGAGGAAAAGAAAGAAAGAAAATATTAGATTAAGAAAGAGAATAATCACCAACCTTTAACCCTTCCTTAGCCCTCCTTTTATAGAAAGGAAGGAGGGACTAGGAAGCAATTAAGGGTTATTACATATTACAACTAAGTCCTTCCTTATTTACACTATTAAATCCCTACACTATTAAACTTAGATAAATGGCCTTGTAATCAACACTTTTTAGTGTTTCTAACATTCCTTCCTCTATCAAGTGCAAGAGAAGAACACTCGTATTCGCCAAGAAACAAAGTGTTATAGATTAGTGATTTCTTCTATCTTCTTCTAGATTCAAAACCCTATTTCTGAATCTTTGTGTGTTGGTAATCCATAGTGAAAAATCCAAAAACAGAAGTGTTGATTGTGTGTTGGTTAGTATTTTAGTCCTCAAAATACATTAGTAAAGTGGTAGATTGATTTTAGCTAAGATTAGGACTCAACATTTAGCTTAGTGTAAGAAAAAACATAAGCGATGTGTAAACGGTTTTCTCCGCCTGAAGGGAGCTTGTTGACATAGTGAAATCTCGAGTCGATACTCTAGGAGTGGAGTAGGGCGGAGAAGAGCTTCGTTGTCGAACCACTATAATTCTTGGTGTTGTGGTTTGATTGTTCTATCTCTTATCTCTTATTTACGTTCCTTATTTATTGTTTGTGTTGTGATTGAATTACAAGTAGTTTGGATAATAATAGGTATGTTCTTGTTCATATCAGACTGATTCATATTGTTGGGTTGATTAACAACGGAAGGATATCACTCCGATATCCACAAACGTTCATTATAAACAATTATAAAACTCCAATTAAACACGACATTAACACACCGAGACGCCTCTAGAAAAAACAATAAAAACATATTCAACCCCCCCCCCCCTTTCAAGTTTCCACATGTTTAAAAGGGTTTTAACCTTAAAGAGCCCAGAGCTATTGCTCGTCCAACACCATTTGTCTGTTCTTCCTGTCGATAAAGAAAGATGGCCATTCAAAGAAATAAGATTAGAAAGGTCATTAATAGCCCTACCATGAGGAGGAAGCCGCCAACTCTAATTGCCACCCCAAACCCTATCAACCGGGCACCAACGATCAAAAACTTTGCAATCTTACTGAGAATCAAGCGCAAATAACCTTGGAAAGATGTCCATAAGCGTTAACCCATTCCCACACCAGGGATCAATCCAAAAGGAGGTGCAAAGCCCATTAGACACATTGAGACGAAAATTAATTTTTAAACGTAAGGATCAGGTCATCGATATATCTAACAGCCTAGACAATATTACACCAAACACCACTGGAACCCATCGAATTCAAAGGGAAGCCGAAACCACCATTGCTCCCATAAAACTTCTCAATCACAATACGCCAAAGAGCATTCCTTTCCATAAGAAATCGCTATTTCCATTTTCCAAGAAGGCTAAGATTTTGGGATAAGAGAGTACCAACTCCTAAGTCGCCCATGTTGGCATCAAGGAGAATACTATTCCACTTGTCTTTTCTTAGATTTTATTTCCGTATTGATTAATGGGTCTCCTTCTAAAGAGTTTAAAATGGAAAGAGTTCTTCGGCAAATGGATCCTTTCTCTCCTCTTTTATTTCTTCTCGTTGTCGAAGCTCTTCAAATCTCTATTTTGGAAGCGTGTAATAAGGGTTTCTTCAAAGGTATTTCGCTTGCAAATGGTGGAGATAATATCTCTCTTTTGCGATATGCTAATGATGCCCTTTTCTTTGGGGATTGGTCAAGACTAAATGCTAACAACCTGATCCTTATTCTCAAATGTTTCGAGGAGGCTTCGGGGCTTAAAGTTAATATCTCCAAAAGTAGACTTTTTAGTGTTGGGGTCTCTAATGACGAAGTCGAGATGGTTGCTTCCTTCATTGGGTGTGCGTTTGATTGTCTGCATTTCATGTATCTTTGGCTCTCGATGGGTGTCAAGATAAGCTTCATTTGTGGGTGGAATGAAGTGGTGAATAGATTTAGATCTAGGCTTTCAGCTTGGAAGGCTAAGGCTCTTTCGATTGGTGGAAGGCTAACGCTTGTGAAGTCGGTTCTTGGAAGCTTGCCTATTTATTATCTCTCGTTATTTAAAGCGCCTCAAAAGATCATCAACCTCCTTGAGGCTATTCGGTGTAGATTCTTTTGGGGCTTCAAAGATTTCCAACGTGGCATATTTTAGGTTCTGAGACTATATTCTTAATGCGTTATATTTTATAATAATATACAATAGTATTTGTTGTTATTTAAAAATATTATTATTAGTATATACTTAACTAACGTATTTACACACAATTATAAATATAAAAAAGTAAAACACGAGGTAGTGTGACATGTAAATTAATACACGAGATTATAAATATACAAACTACCTATGTTATTCCTCTTAATAAGATTAAATAAGAATATCTAGTTTTTTTAAATACTCGCATCCAATAACGAATCGTGTTATTACTCTTTATAAATTTAACCCCCACACGAGTTTACAAATCAGCTTAACTTATTATTCACAAGAATTTAATTCTAAAAACTAAATACATGACTTCACACGTTACTGTGAGATGAAAAATAAATATACAAAATTTTAAATATAACAACAACACATATTTCCCAAAGTCATTATGTGCTACTAAACACACATAAATGTCTAGAAAATGATATCAGTATTTAAAATTAAACAAAACAAAACTAAAATCATGCTAATCAAACCAAGTAAAACGTATAATGAATTAATGGGCCCATATTATTGGTTGATAGAGAATCAAAGTGGATTTTCCAATAAATTACGAAATGTTATAGTTCTTACATATGATTTCTAAATTTATTCAGAAGTAATTCATGAGATCTTGCACCCTTCTTTCTTACATATAACTTTCCAAGTTATAAGAGAAAAAGTACATCTGGTTGGATCTAGCCTATTCTTGAAATAAACAACTCTCACATACTCATTTATTAATGAGTATCGTAACTATATAAGTATTAAAAATTTAATATAATTTTATAAAAAGATCTCCAACATAACAAAACCGTGAATATTTTTAAAACAAAATTATTAAAATATTATGTCTTGTTATAATATCCGACCCATCCCCAAACATGCACGGTTCAAAAAGTAGCCGAAAACTTAATAGAACATGATCATTAAGGCTGGGCACTATGGTTGGGTCGATCGACTCGGTGTCGGTCGCCACCATAGTGGCTCAGTCGGTCATTGGAGATTTTGGTCATCCAGGCGATTGAGGTCGAGCAAGCAACGGTCTATTCCACTTTAATATATAAAAAAAACTTTTTAACTTTTAAAATTTAAATAATTTAACACTATAAATACCCACTCATTTTACCATTTTTTTCGCAAATTCAAACAACAATTTGAAATACTTCTCCCACATCAAAAACTCACCATGTTTACAAGAAAAAAACTCCTCAATCAAAAACTCCAAAATCTCGACTTCAAGAAAGTGTTTCGCATTTAACATTGGATGTAACATTTCTCATTTTCAGGTCATTTCCCGACTCAATTATTATCATTATTTATTTTTAGGGTTTTACGCGTTCGCTTTTAATTATTATCCTATAGTTAAATCGCGTAAACTAAAAATCATCATTCAACATAAACAGACAACAAACAAGTTAAAGTTTACAGCAAGAAAGTGTTATATGATTATTAAGAGTATAATTAATAACTTTTCAAAATTTATTTTTATTGGTTACGTAAAACGTTTACGTTTCGCAATAAATTACATTCGGGCATACCCGGAAGCACCTATACCTATCTATACTCAAACCAATACCCACTTTTATACCCAGTATACAAAAATTAACTAATATATCACTTGATAAAGCCATGGGGCTGGATGTGTGATCATACACACTAAATAAATAAACAAATTCATAAGTAACCTTAATCTAACCTAACCTAAGACCAAGTACCTTACACCTTTCCTATATTTCTAGTAATTGTCAAGTCTCAAGTACCCTCCAAGCTATCCTAGGCATCCAAATGCATAGAAAGGAGGAGAAGGCCTTACACAATTATACTCTTAACCCATCTAACTAACTTAGGTTAATTTAAGGTTGTTAAGGCTTAACCAATCCTATATAAGGCAAGTACTAGGAGAGTTAAACACACACATTCATTAACTAAGTAAAATTTACAAGTAATTCTCTCCCAACCAAACTATAACCCACGGCTCACAATATTGAGCTAGGGTTTCTCATAAAAACTTCATTCCAAAGGATTACAAGTGATTAAGCATTCATTCTAAGTATATCTAAGATCATTCAAGTGAATTGGAAGCTTGGGTTTGTGGTTTAACAAGAAGTATACAAGAAATATAATTAGGGTTTTCCTAATTAGGGTTTGATCTTGTGATTGATTCATTGGGTTAAAGCTTAAATATAAGCTTGTGTTCATCATTCAACTACACTCCTCTAAGGTCTATTTAAGCTTTAACATCTTTATTATTCATTTACATGTTTACATACTTGATATATATGTTAATCACCACCTAGGTTTACTTTATGAAGTTTATAAAACATAAACCATGTACATACATACACGAATTGATTTTCTTTATGGTTAAGATGATGTTTTAATATGTTAATATGTTTAAAATAAGGGTTTATAAGCAATGGAAAGTTTATATAATTATTTGTCAAGTTATGGTTATTTATTAACTTTATAAAGTTTAGTTAAATAAATAAATATGTTGGACAATTTTCTTAGACAATATGGACTTATATTGATGGACATAATGTAGAGGACATAATTTATAAACCATGGATGTTAATTTATAAATTAGAAGACTTATGGTAACTTTATAAAGTTTAAAAGTGTATAAAACAAATTAATGAAACTTAATGAGGTTACTGTTCATTCGAACCAGGTAATAAATATTAGATATTTAATAAAAAATAGTGCTTTTCATGAGGATCGTAAGCATATAAAGAACTTAAAAAACTGAGCCAAATTCGAATCTGATTATATGAGGGCATATTTTTATGAGAAAGTACAAGTTATAAGGATTCTAAAACTATAAACTACATTGAGAATGGATTTATAACAAAGAAGGTACATTATTTACATGTTTAAGTTAGAAAGTAGTTTTATAAAGTAAATTTATAAAAATAGGTTACAGTTCATGATAGGGGGCTGTTGAGAAATATTTTTCTTGGATAGATTTTTTAATTACAAAGACGTGGACATAATAATCACTAAAAATTGAATCAAAACGAATGAGATACAATTAAAATACGATTTCAATAATTAAAGCTATAAAAAGTATTTTTATAAGCTTTCACTTACAGTTACTATTCATAACAGTACTTAAACCATATCATAAATATGAAATTTGATTAGATCTTTCAAATACGAATCCATACATATAAAGAACAAGCGAAACGGATTAAATATGAGTAAGTTATGACTTTTGGAAGGTTAATAGTTTTATATAATTTTATAAAAACAATTAAAACTACTGTTCATCAGGGGCATAAATATTATAAATATAATATTTTGATATACTTTCTTAATACGGAGCCATGGATATAAATAACGCGAAAAACAGAGTTTAAACGCTAAAGATATAAGGTTTATAAAACCGTATGCACTATTTTTACTTTTGTGCACTATTTTATAAAAACAATTAAACTAATTATATAATATCATTATATAATCAATAATAATATTAAAACATGTATTATTAACAAACAATCAATTGTGAGACGAAAACCACACTTTATTTTACGGATACAAATACAAACACCTTTATTCAATAAAGTACGGTTTAAACATTGTTTTGACATTTAAAACTAAACAAAGACTATTAGGTGGTGGTGTAACTATATAATTTGTGATGTAGTACTATTAAGTACATTGTACTTATACGGCTTACATTTAATTAGGTTGCGTTTGGATTTCGCTTGTCGACTCACTCACTTGATTTATATTCTCAACACTATTCACTAAGGTGAGTTCATAGCCCTATGTTTTACTATATCAATGATTTACAACTTTTAGGGTAAGAAACATGCATTTTTTTACAAATTGGACGCAAGTGTACATTTTATCATGAATATGTGTTTGCCTAAGTAGCGATAACCCACTATGCCCATTATCATGAACTATTAATTACTTTGTGTGAGCGTGAATCTTATAAATAAATCTATTTAGGATTGACATTCCCGTTCGGGTGAGTAGCACTCACTGTGCTAGTTTGCTGAATAACGAACGTATACCATGTCGGATTTGGGATGTTGCGGGTTTGAACATCATCAAAGGCAATGTTGGCAATTTATATGGCAATTCATACATGTCGAGCTTCAGTGTCATGAGCTTAGGGAAACGTAATTACACTTTGTGATGTTTGCATCTGTTGCATTATCGTACCCTTGGAAATCTTGCGGTCCTACATTATATTTACATAAACCTATGGATTCACCAACTTTATGTTGACGTTTTAAAGCATGTTTTCTCAAGTCAATGAGGCACGAGGTGCTAAGGATACATTGGGATACTCTTTTGAGGAGTCATGCATAAAAGATTTGGAGTCATTACATCTTGGGATTTTTGTTATGATCTAAAATCTTTGTTATCAAATGTTGAACAATTTAAGCCGTTGCGCTTTGTATTAAACAATTTCAATAAATCTAATGTATCGTATTTTAAACAACTCTTTTAGAGGTCGTTCTCATATCTTGTGCTATTGATCTATGATGTAACGATCCCGGATTCATTATTCCGCTCTGACCCTATTTGGGGGTGTTACAGATTGGTATCAGAGCCAAGGTTATAGAGAACCAGGTCAAATGTTTTTACTTAGACTATAACCGTTTTCAAACATTGCATCATACAAAGGGATTTTCATGGGACATTCATTCATACATTACTTGTTGCATTAGTTAGGTATACTAGATGCTGCATGGTTCACATACGTATTTATAATATATTAAGTATATTATTATGGGTCTTATATATGTACTAACGTAAAGTCTGTTTGAGTGTTACAGATTCTGTCATGTCTTCATCATCCATAGTCACCTACACATCTGTCTACACTGATTCCGAACCAGGGAGAGTCTTCTGGGGAGCTGATAAGGATCTGTCTGATGAAGGTTCTCCACGAGTCATCGTATACGGATACAATGGACTCCCCATGCAGCCGGTAGCCCCGCCATCTTCGGACTATGTGTCAGGAACTGAGCACCCACCATCTCCCGATTACGTGCCCGGTCCTAAGCACCCACTTTCACCTGTCGAGGTACCATACGTACCTGAGCCTGAGTACCCAGAGTACTTAGTGCCATCCAATGCTGAGGAACCCTTGGAGGACCAACTTCTACCTGTTGATGCCTCACCTACCGCCTTGTCACCAGGCTATGTGGCAGACTTCGATCCGGACGAGGATCCGGAAGAGGACCCCGAGGAGGATCATGCTGACTATCCTGCTAATGGAGGGGATGGTGATGATGAGCCCTCTGATGATGACAATGATGATGATGATACTGATGATGAGGATGAGGAGCCCTTTGAGGACGAGGATGATGACGAGGAGGAGGAGCACCTAGCTCCGGCCAACTCTTCTGATATACCTATTGTCAAACCTTGTTCCCTCAGCTGGGGATACAGAGGCATTTGAGACTGATGAGACTGAACCTACACCTGTACCATCACCTAGACGGCACATGGCTAGGATGTCCGTCAGACCCCAGACACCTATAATGTTGCCATCAGAGGCTAAGATTTAGAGACTTCTTGCCTTACCTATTCCACCACCATCTCCACTATTACCTTGGTCATCTTCACTACCTCAGATCCCCTCACGACCACTACCACCTCTACCATCATCACTACATTTACCACCACCTGTACTCATATCATTACCGTTATCATCATCTCCACTACCACCACTACCAGCCTCACCATCCGTACCACCACCAGTCGACCGTAGGGAGGACACTCCTGAGGCCGAGTTACCACCTCGTAAGAGGTTATGTCTGACTACTCCCACATCGAGGAATGAGGTGGGGGAGAGTTCCACTACTGCTCCTAGACCTACTAGAGGTCATAGAGCAGACTATGGGTTTATCAGCACTATGGATGCCGAGATCATACATCAAAGAGCCGAGGAGGTCAGCTATGGTATTAGGGATGTTTGGGTAGACCCGGTAGAGGCTGTTGAGGAGGTGGCACTGACGACCCTCGAGGGGGGTTGTTAGGAATAAATCTTCATAAGACTTAATACTGCCGAGGTATAACTAACAGTACTAATGGAGTTAGTACTGCCAGTACATACTTAGTACTGCTAGTGTTAGTTAATACTGCTAGGAGAAAAAGTTAATACTGTTGTTGGTCAAAGCT
>BQNB010071447.1:0-27895 GCA_026074375.1 Tanacetum coccineum
ATGTTTGATGAATATTTTGAGACTCCAACAGGTGATCATCAGATGCCTCATGTCCCCGCAGCTCCAACCCCGGCCATTCCAACTGGTCCATCAGTATCTATCTCCTTTGATCACGATGCACCATCAGGCAGTCATTCACCATCATCCTCGGCTTATCAATCATCTTCGGTACATCACGGTATTACAACTGAGCATTCTTTTGAAGTAAATCCGTTTGCTGCAACTGAGCACAAACCATTTGTTAATGTGTTCACCCCAGACCCGAACTTTGAAGCATTATCTTCTGGGATACTCACGAGTACGACACCCAACCAATCCACTCAACCTCATGAACATCTCTGCAAATGGACCGACTCTCATCCTCTTGATAATATTATTAGGAACCCTTCTCGACCGGTATCCACTCAGAAATAGCTTGTTACAGATGCTCTGTGGTGCTTCTACAATTCAGTACTGTCCAAAGTCGAACAAAAAAACTTCAAATATGTTGTTACTAAAGACTGCTAGTTTCAAGCCATGCAAGATGAAATCTATGAATTTGATCGACTGGACGTTTGGGAATTAGTGCCACCTCCAAACTGTGCAATGATTATTGCTCTCAAGTGGATCTATAAGGTGAAACTTGACGAGTATGGTGATGCGTTAAAAAATAAGGCACGCTTAGTAGCAAAAGGATATCGTCAAGAGGAACGTCTTGATTTTGAGGAATCGTTCTCCCCGGTTGCCAGACTTGAAGCTATCAGAATCTTCATTGCTAATGCTGCCAGCAAAAACATGATGGTCTATCAAATGGATGTGAAGACTGCATTTTTAAATGGCGAGCTTAAAGAAGAAGTATATGCCAGCCAACCAGAGGGCTTCATTAACCCAGATCGTCCGAATCACGTTTATCGTCTGAAGAAAGCACTTTATGGCTTGAAGCAGGCACTACGGGCGTGGTATGACACTCTGTCAAAGTTTCTTCTGGCTCAAGGATTCTCCAAGGGTGTAGTTGATCCAACCTTATTCATTCAAAAAGCAGGCAAACACACTCTTCATGTTCAAATATATATTGATGATATTATATTTGCCTTGACTGATCCTAGAGATTGTGACTGTTTTTCTAATGAAATGAGCTCTAAATTTCAAATGTCGATGATGGGTTAAATGTCCTTTTTCTTAGGTCTATAAATTTCTCAGAATCCCAGAGGCATTTTCATAAATCAATCTAAATATGCTAATGAGATTTTAAAGAAATTTGATCTTCATAAAAGTGACCCTGTAGACACTCCCATGGTGGAGCAGGCAAAACTAGACGAGGACCTCTCAAGAATCCTTGTTGATCATACCCGATATCGAAGTATGGTTGGATGCCTGATGTATCTCACAGCCAATAGACCTGACCTGGTTTTTGCTATGTGCATGTGCGCTAGGTATCAATCTAAGCCCACTAAAAAGCACCTGGAAGCAGTTAAACGGGTCTTTCGGTATCTCTAAGGAACCATCAACATGGGTCTTTGGTATCCGAAAGACACTGCCATGGCACTAACAGCATATGCAAATGCCGATCATGCAGGTTGTCAAGACACTCGAAGAAGCACATCTGGAAGTGCTCAGTTCCTTGGTGATAAGTTAGTAAGCTGGTCATCAAAGAAGCAAACTAGCACTTCCATCTCTTCAACAGAGGCTGAATACATTTCTATGTTTAGATGTTGTGCACAAATTCTGTAGATGAGGTCTCAATTATCAGATTATGGCTTCGCATACAATCACGTCCCTCTGTATTGTAACAACAAGAGTGCCATAGCTCTCTGCTGGAACAACGTCTAGCACTCTCGGTCTAAACACATCGACATCCGACATCATTTCATTAGAGAACAAGTAGAGAATGGAGTGGTTGAGTTGTATTTCGTAAGGACAGAGTATCAACTGGCGGATATCTCAAATTCATTCTGCCACGGCTTGGCATGAAGTGTATGAAGCCTGAGACACTCAAACGTCTTCAAGATGAAAAGGATGAGTAATGGATTTGCTTCATGTATCCTATGTAATTATGTAAATAGTTTAAATCCAAAAACAAAATACAAAAATATAAAACCAGAAAAATACCAAAAAATAGTTTTCCAGACATGTCTTCCGTTTATCAATAACATTTACGGACCTAGAAATGTCATTCAATAATGACACGAGTCTTTAAATGAAGCTCGAACGGAAGTTCAAACTTTTCAAAACATGTCTTAATGGCTTGCAGTTATTTCAGACTGCAACCCGCTTTTCAAAATGAGGAAATCATGTCACGAAAAAGACAGCTGTTACTGACAACGGGTGATTAAGTTCTCCCGGGCATGGTTTACTTCATATCCGTGCACCCTTCAATCTAATGTACGCTTCAGTGCATTATTTCTTGATAAAGAAGAGAATTCTTCTTTTTATCCAAATAATTTTCCGTCTATGATTCTTCAGGAAATTATTTGTGTCTTACATATGGTGGAACAGTGTAGTTTGAAAATTAATCGGACTTGACTTTTTCATAGATATTGATACTCAATCAACGACTACTGCTCTTTAAATAGAAAAAGGGTCGTTGATTAAGGGGGAGAGTATTTTCAAATTTATGACATCTATCGGGCATTTAATTCATCAAATGTTTAATTGGTAAAAGGTTAGTGTATTGAACGGGGCTTCAAATTTAAGGGGAGTTAAATTTATTTTAACTCAAAAGGCCAAAATTGTCAACAATTTATGAGTATAGGGACTTATGTGCAATGTGTTAAATACTTCCTAGGCTTATGAAACAATAAAGACTATTTGTGCCAAATCTGAAACTTGCATAATCCTTTGTAATACCTTTAGCCAAAACAAAGAGGATTTAGGAAGTTAAGGGACCTAATCTGCCAAATCGCAAAACTATAAAGGTATAAAAGGACTTAGCGAGTTACTCTTGGTCAAACCATCAAAAACCCAGTCAAACTTTTCTCTTAAAACCTCCACCCGCAACTTGCTACATTGAAACTTGTATTGATTTTTGATTTCTGTGTCAATCCTTGCTAAGGTACCTTCTGTTTTACGTTTCCTATCTTGTAAAAACCTTAGATCCAAAACATGGTAGCTTAAATCTCACTAAATCATTCTAAAACCAATGAGTTCGTCTAGTTTATCATCTAAATCTTTGTTTGTGTTTGGATTGATGATTTAATTGTTGGGATTTTCTTAGAAAGTATGTATGATGCCTCGTTAGTGTTTTAATTGCCCCCTTTCATAATATTGAGGTCTTGATGATTTTCGTGATATCGTTTGTCTTTTTATTGTCAAAGATCTTTGTTTGTTGTTGATTGTTGTTTCTGTCGGTTGCTAAATGATTAATAATGTAGTGTTAGTGGTAATCATGTGCCCTCTTAATCTTCCGTGTTGGTTTGTGTGATTTTAGGTCTTAGCGAGTTTTCTGTGTGCTAAGTAGCGAGTTGAGATTTTTCTTGGTAGCGAATTAATGTTGTTGCTTATTAGCGAGTTGTAATGCGTGTTAGCAAGTTGGACATTCTATGTTATTTCATTTTGAACAGGCAACTTGCTATATTGACAGGCATGATTCTCCGTCGCGTCGAAAAGAAGTCAGAATCGATGTCAACCGACCTCTTCCTCTTGGTGGTCCTCTAGGTCATGTCACTATTCAAACACAATTCTTCTTCAATAAAGACTTGGAGTATTTGAGATATGGCAACAAGGGAAGCAGTCCTGCACTATCTATTTCCAAGATGAAGGTTGCTCGTTATCCTAACTTTGGTCTTGAACTGCTGGTGCCGGAACAAATGTGGATTGACGATGTATGTACCTATGATATAAGTGCCAAATATAGTATCTCTCATTGGTGGTTTAATCGAAAAAAGTTCTATATTGACAGACATGATTCTCCGTCGCGTCGAAAAGAAGTCAGAACACACATGCGGATTCTCAGTGTCGTCAGAATCAAAGCCTATTCACAATACGGGTATGACTACTTGAGCGAAATTGTCCTCCAAAGAGCTGATTACCAAGAACACACGATTGCTGAAAAAGATTTTAAGAACCTGTATCCTAGTGACTTTGAAGACCTGAATCTGCTCCTTATCTAAGGTCATCTCGATCATCTTCCTGGTTTAAACAAACGGATGCTATCTACTGTTGTCAAGCTATGGACCCGAAACTTAGTAATTCGACAGCGGGTGGAAGACTTTCAACTCGGCATTAAAAGCTATCAGACACAGTTGAACCTCACTAAACCAGGATGGGATGCTAAAGGCTACGAGTTCAAGCATGATTATACCATCATTGAGTCTCATCGAGCAGTAGTATTCCCGATAGACAACAAGGACCGAAAGATCATGAGGTTCAATGAGATATACAAGTCCAGTGATGGAACGTTGACACATATTCTGGAAGCACTGGATTACCGAGTCAAGGAATTCAAGATCAAGCGGCTCAATCCGGGTATGAATACGCGATTCTAGACTCAAAAGGACGTGACAAGGAGCAAAGGGTTCATAGCGGCCATTGAAAGGCAACTGAAGACGAGAAGAATCTACCAGAACCTGAAATGCTTTGTTGGTGAACGTGTTCGTGATATTGACTACAGACTTCTTCAGAGAATGGAGTGATATCGTCATTCTAATTAAAAGGTCCATATCATTTGTAATATATTGTATACTTTGTACATTAAATAGTACTGTAGCAATAGCATGTTATGTGTCAGGGTAGGAATTTTTTCATGAATTTTTTATTAAATTCAAAATCCTTCAAACTCATCATACCTGACACTAACGGAATCCCTCATAAATTGAGGGGGAACAATTATATGTTCCAAATTTTGGCTTGTAATTAATCAGCTCATGTTTCTCCTAAAATTTTAACATATTTAAATCCACCGGGATCTAAAATCTTAATGGGTTTGAAATTTTTGATCGGGGGAGAAAAATGGGATTAAAATATATAATTTGATTAAAATGTGATGATAATGTCTCGAGTGTGCACTCCATCCTCCATGTGCTAAACATTTTCGTGAATTGACGTACATGTTAAGGGGGAGCTTTTCTGCTATGAAAAACCAATTGAGGTACAAAATCTTTGATAGTTATATCACAAGTACCTCGGTGGATTTTATTAAATGGTTTTATGGCAAGGTGAACTATACCAAAAGACCGTCTTTAACACTTAACCTGTTAAGTCTTTTATCACCTCAAGGACCATTCATGCAAACATATATAACAAAATGGAGGAGCAATCTTGCCAAGACCTCAAACCTTTATTACACCACAAGGACCATGGCTGCAAACCCAACATACACTTTCAGGGACTAATCCTGCCCTATCTCCAAACCCTCCCCTGCAATAAAATTAAACCCTACAGTACCCTAACCCCTTCTTTCCAAACACTTACCCCATCACTCTCACCTCAAAACGACAAACACCCCCACCCCCAAAAAAACCCATCACCATCTCATACAACCCTACACCATGTGATAAGTCAGACCTTCATATGGTCTTAACTTATGTGCCATGTTGGCAATCCGGGTCAAATTTGGTACCAAAACCCAATCCACGGCTGTGATTACTAGGCTTGGGGAGCAAGAGAAAATAGAAGGCCAGGATTGGAAGCTTTGAGCTCTCTCACTCAATAAACACAACTAACACAACTGCTGCATACACAACAGCCTATATAAAAGAAAGGAAGACAGAGAAGAAAAGGGGTATCTAGGAGTAGGATAGATTAGTTTTATGTTTTTTTTAGTTTTATGGTTTGTTTTTAATTATGCATTTACTTTTAGTCTTGTAAACGTTTCTTTTTAATGAAATTTAAATTTTTATGCAAACTTGCCTTTTATACTGCTTATTGTGATTTGCTATTTGTTTAGTGCTTGTTTGTGTTAAATCTTGCTTTAAATTCATTTTAAACTTATATAACATCTAGTTGTTAAGAAATCTTTGTTTAAAAAGACTTAATCAAGCTTTAAATTGCTATTAGATAAATTAAAAGGGTGTTTGGCTGCTGCCTGTTCTTGTATCTAAAAGTTGTCCCGCAGCCGAACGCACCCTAGGCTGCCCCAACCAAACGCCCCCTAGTTGTTCTTAATCCGAACCAAACACCCCCGTTTGGCTGTCACTATACCAAACGGACCCTAATTTGCTACAAACCAAACGGACCCCGCTGTGGTGGCTGTGTGGTGGCTGCCACCCAACCAAACAGCCCCTATTTGTGCGGTGACAGCCCCAACCAACGCATCCCTTGGCGGCTGGCACCCAACCAAACCCCCCCTTGTTGTTAATAAACCCAACGCACCCTATCTAGTGGTTTTGACCCGACACCCCCTTTTGGCTGCTATAAACCCCACACGAACACCCCCTTTGCATGCCAAACGCACCCTAAGTCTATGACAACAATAAACCAAATGCACCCATTCGTGAATACAAAACCAAACTCAAAACCACCACGAGCCGGCACCACCATGGTGCGGCTGTGGCGACAGCAGACCTGACCGAACCACCACCTTATGGTGGTGGTCTCGGTGACAGCAACAACCACGAACACGCCATTTTTCTTTTCTTTTCGAGTGTTATCATCAACCCGACGCACCCATTTGCAACGGTGGTGACGTGGGGTTGTTTTGACGATGATGATGACGAGTTGTTGATGATGATGGTGATGATGGCTGAGACGGCAGTGATGGTGGTGTTGGCTGTGGTGGAACAGCAGCCGGAGAGGAGGAGGAGGGAAAAACGCGAGTGAGGGCGAGTGACCATGGGGAACGGGTAGATCCGGTGGAGAGGAGACCTTTTGGTGTTGGCCGGAAAACTCCGTCGGAAAAGTTTTCCGGCGGCGGCGGCGGCGTGGTGGTGGCCGGAATGTTGGCCGGAGAAGACGACCGGAGTTGGCGGCAGTTGGGTGGTGGCCGGAGATGGTTGCCGGAAAACTTTTCCGGCTGTGGCAGCCGGTGGCCGACGGTGGGGGAAGGTGGAGATAGGGGAGAGAGAATTATAAGTTTTTGTGTGTGTTTTATTTGAGATGGAAATGAAATTTTTGTATATAAAAATGTATTTATATTAACACTTTAAAGATAAATGACAAGTATTAAATAGTTTAGGGTAAAAAGTGTAACTTTTTCATATACTTTTTGATAAAAGCGGTTCGGGACTCATTTGAGCGACTTAACGGATGATTCAAATCTCGAAACTTGCGCCATTGTTTTCTAAATCATTTTTCTGATAAAAATGAGTATTCACTTGATAATGTTTCATAAACATTTTATAACATTTAATAAACTATCTGTTATTCATTTTGTGAACCGGTTTAGCCTTGTCCGAAATAAAATTGGATTTCATCTCGAGTATTCGTGTTATCCGCAAACCTTTTTTATTAAAATGATGACTAATATTTATTTTAATTTTTATTTTTAATTAAATAAATACTGATAATTAAAAACAAATTTAATTATTTTTGTGTGTCCGCGTTGTATATTGTTCGAAAAATGTTTGCGGTGCTAGTTTTTAGAGAGCCCTTTTTGGTTTGGCAACGTTTCCCAGGTCTCCTCGGCCAAAACAAAAAAATTGTCTGGAAATATCATTTTCACATCAAATTGCTTTAGAGTCCGAGTCGTGAAAACGTGATTTAGATGATCGTTCTTATAAGTCAAGCCAGATCCTAAAAGTCAAAGGGTAAAATAATTATCTAAAATCCGAAAATTCTCAGATGTTACAGTACCTACCCCTTAAAGAAATCTCGTCCCGAGATTAAATTTGTGTTATCCGCTTAGCGTGTCTAAGAAAAGACTTAAGATTTACTAAACCAGTTGAACATGACGCTGATAACTTTATTCAGCAATATCTGGTGTTTCGACACCTCTTAATATACATAAATTTCGGCTAAGTTGACCAGGATATCCAATCCATTAGAATAGGTATCTTAGAGAAACTTCATTACAAGGTTTATTGTTGGTATAAGTGCTTTGTGAAGCAAACCTCTTAATAGAGAACACATCAAAAGAGAAAGTCTAATCGCGTGGTTATGTCTATATAAAGTCATAAATGTCTTAAGGCAAAGTCTCGTTTGTACTAGCTGTAAGGTTCGATGATTTACATCAACGTGGCTTATGGATGTAAGTACCCAACTTACTTGGCAGTACTTAATTAATATCATGACTTAAATTGGTGTATTATTTGTCTGCAATGAGTACTTTAACTGAATACTATATCGACATATGCTGATCTTGTTTAAGGTGGGTTTCATTACTTAGTTGATAAAGTTTGTACAATCTGGGGCCACTCCAGGACCCAACAATAGCAACCATAACATCAATACTATAACAAATAGAGACGGGATACAGAGGGTGAGGACCCTCCGAGAAAACAATATCCCCAGAATAAAATTAAATCAATGAGAAGAGCTCGCGAAAGATCTTATGCGATAGACGGCGGATTATGGTACTCAATCGTTAGTTTGAGGACGAATCAACTCCATTAACTCACGTATGTAACAAGTCTGTTAGTTCCACGACCAGTTTACGATCGCAAGGATTTGCAATCGCAAAAGTAACAACTTAAGAATGAGATAAGGTAGTTCCAAGTGAGGCCTTAAGATTCTGTCGAGTGCTAGAACACGATTGTGTTTCTAGACCCCTTTCAACAGATTCTGGCGATTTTTGAATTTAGGTTCATACTCGTGTCATATCGGATACCATTAAGCCCACTCATTTATAATTCATTATTTGCATAAAGAAGCGTCTTAATTTATGTAAATAATCAATTGATAACTTATAGTTCGGATGATGTTATAGATTTTATTTATTTAACTGAATAGGGCGTCCAATCTTTCAAAATCAATAAATTAACAAATCATCCTACTTAATAATTTCCGTGCAATACACGACTCTCAAAACTCGTCAATCAAGGTGGTTGACATGACCGATGCATGTGCCTCTAATGAGTATGCGGACGAGTGATTTAAAACTCTCTTTGGAAGCTGGGGGAGGATAAAACAGCCCAGGCCCGAAGATCAACATAGAGATTACCATATCAATCCTCCTATTACAAGTCCCGCCTATACAAGACTTGTAACATTTAGATTCATACATAATCCCAGGGAAACAGAATTATAACGGCCTTCGTGTAATACGATATTATATAAAGTTATGAAGAAAAAATAATATTCTTATGAGACCATTTTTAACTTTAAACAATGTCTGAAAACGATGAACATTGGCAACTCACAATGTCTAAGAAGTAAAATGAGACCATTGTATAACTCACAATGTCTTGAGTATAATGAGACCAATGTTTAACTTACATGTCTGAAGAAGCAAGATGAGTACATTGTATAACACACAATGTCTTAAAAATATTATGATATATATATAATAACTCTTATATAAATACGTACGATATAAAACCGGCGAAAGAAATGCGCAATATATATATATATATATAATATATAATATGTATGGCCACTTAAGCACTTAATGCAGCAAAAAACGTAATTTAAGCACATAAGCAAGTAGCGAGTATGCCACTTTGAAAATTGTTTGATGTGATGCAATATGTGTGAAACGCCTATAGTCAGTAAACATATCAATCAAGTTCTCTATAGCCAGTGCTCGATACCAATCTGTTACAACCCCAAAAATCACAAGAAAAACAATGCAGGCAATACCAAATGTGGTGCTACTTCAATATACACAACGCTATATACAAGAGAACACCTCTAAATGTGACGTTTGTAAAACAATCTCGATGATTTAACTAAAAATCTTGAATTTAATAAACATTTGTCCATAATTGCACTACAATGAAAGCTTGAATGTATAGATCCCAATGCACTTACAAGAAATCCGGGCTAAAATTTCCCAGAGAAAAAACATGCATAAACAGGTAACATAAAGTGGGTGAGTTCATATAGGTTAGTTATTAAATGATGAATGTACATCCACAGTATCATCACAGTACCATGTAAAAAATCCCAAAGATTATAAAAATGCACCGACACATTTTAATGTCACCCGAAAGTACCAATCTTATCCCAAAGAATTTTATAAAGAATGCATGACAAATTTTATGTCACCCGAAAGTACCAATCTTATCCCAAAGATTTTTATAAAGAATGCATGACAAATTTTATATCACCAAAAGTGTATCCCTGGCACCCCGTGCCCATTGATTTCCTGAAAATAATATATACAAGGTAGGACCGCAAGAATTTTCCCGTGATAATGCAACACATGCAGGCATCACAAAACTAGATTACATTTACACTAAGCTCATGACACTGAAGCTCGACGATCTTTCTTGCAATTAAACTATATATTGCAATTTACGCCCATATGGATGTCTAACCCTAAACATCCTAAATTCGACATGCTATAACGTTCGTTCACGGTGATAGCTAGTCACCCGAACGGGGAGGTCGTTTCCCGAATAGATCTATTAAATAACATTCGCGCTCACATAGTGTAATTCCCAACTACATCTATGCAATTGACAGTTCATGACATGAGACTTAACTGGGTTATCGTTACTTAGGCAAACATGTAATCAATACTTGCGTCCAATTTATAAAACAAAGCATGTTGTGTCCATTTATAAAACGATGCATATTTTCATCCCAAAAATATATATAACCGTTATCCAAAACGAGTAAAAGTGAGGCTATGGAACTCATAATATCCTTTAAAACAATCACATTGTTATAAAGATACACAGTTAAGTAAGAGTTTGTAGACAGAGCATGTATTCCCTCCCCCCCGCGTGTTAAAAACATTCAAAAGATTGAAAAGCGAGGTTATGAACTCACCTTGATGATGAAGAACGATTGGCAGATAATTCATCTATATTCATAAACACGAACTGAAGACGAAGCGGCCGATCGAGAAGTTGCAACTAATCTTAATGGCTAAGACCCACTAGCCTAGAATAATATATTTGGATTCCCCGATGAATAGTCACATCAACGCGACGCGTTGATAAAGATTTAGATTTAACGTTGAAATGGTTTGGTGGCTGGTTAAATAAATAAATTGAAAATATACCTAAAGTGTGTAATATATATTCCTTATATATTACATATGAAAAATAGCTCTTATATAATTCATACCGTGAATTATATCACAAGGACAATCAATCCATAGATAAATGAAAAGTATAATAATCCTTGCAGGTATGTAATCATAAATGAGTGTTTATAATTAATTAAACTAATTAGCTTGACATCAATTTAATTAAAAAAAATACTTTCTAAAAGTTACAATGTCTCTTAAACGTTATGAATTAATCAAACCATGTTTGTAACAGTTTATAACCATTATAAAATATAAAATAATATTTTATAAATTATATTTCGTTTCCTCGACGGGTCATGCCTAAAACAGTTCGTTTCATTGTAAAAATATGGTTTTCGTTCGTTGCTCAGGTCATTGCATAGTGATATTTTTAATATGCTTTTTAAAATAATTCTAGTCCCATTTTATTGGCTTCTAAAAACAATAGTAACTTTAGTTAACCACATTACTAAATATAAAAACTTATATAACTTTCGTCATGATTTTTTCGTTTATATAACGTTACCCATATTTATATAATCTAATATTTTTCCATTTCCAATTAACTCGCGTGTTTCAAATATATATACATATATATTTAAACGATATTAAGTAGGAAACAATATAATAAGAATATATTTATTTAACCATTTTTTTAAACCACCATTAAATATGTCTGGTTTATAATTTATAAACCTCGGTATATGTTTATTAGCCAATTTGTATAAACCAATCTCACCCTTTGTGCGATTTCTGTCCAACCAAACGCACCCTTGTGCGGTCCCTACTAAACCAAACGTACCCTATGCCGGCTGACACAACACCAAACGCACCCGCTGCGTTTTACCAAACGCCCCGGCTGTTTTCGACAGCCAACCAAACCAACTCCCCCGGTTGTCCCCGGCTGTCCCGCAGCCAAACGCACCCTAGGCTGCCCCAACCAAACGCCCCCTAGTTGTTCTTAATCCGAACCAAACACCCTCGTTTGGCTGTCACTATACCAAACGGACCCTAATTTGCTACAAACCAAACGGACCCCGCTGTGGTGGCTGCCACCCAACCAAACAGCCCCTATTTGTGCGGTGACAGCCCCAACCAACGCATCCCTTGGCGGCTGCCACCCAACCAAACCCCCCCTTGTTGTTAATAAACCCAACGCACCCTATCTAGTGGTTTTGACCCGACACCCCCTTTTGGCTGCTATAAACCCCACACGAACACCCCCTTTGCGCGCCAAACGCACCCTAAGTCTATGACAACAATAAACCAAATGCACCCATTCGTGAATACAAAACCAAACTCAAAACCACCACGAGCCGGCACCACCATGGTGCGGCTGTGGCGACAGCAGACCTGACCGAACCACCACCTTATGGTGGTGGTCTCGGTGACAGCAACAACCACGAACACGCCATTTTTCTTTTCTTTTCGAGTGTTATCATCAACCCGACGCACCCATTTGCAACGATGGTGACGTGGGGTTGTTATGACGATGATGATGACGAGTTGTTGATGATGATGGTGATGATGGCTGAGACGGCAGTGATGGTGGTGTTGGCTGTGGTGGAACAGCAGCCGGAGAGGAGGAGGAGGGAAAAACGCGAGTGAGGGCGAGTGACCATGGGGAACGGGTAGATCCGGTGGAGAGGAGACCTTTTGGTGTTGGCCGGAAAACTCCGTCGGAAAAGTTTTCCGGCGGCGGCGGCGGCGTGGTGGTGGCCGGAATGTTGGCCGGAGAAGACGACCGGAGTTGGCGGCAGTTGGGTGGTGGCCGGAGATGGTTGCCGGAAAACTTTTCCGGCTGTGGCAGCCGGTGGCCGGCGGTGGGGGAAGGTGGAGATAGGGGAGAGAGAATTATAAGTTTTTGTGTGTGTTTTATTTGAGATGGAAATGAAATTTTTGTATATAAAAATGTATTTATATTAACACTTTAAAGATAAATGACAAGTATTAAATAGTTTAGGGTAAAAAGTGTAACTTTATTACAATAGAATTTTGAGTAGATAAAAGCGGTTCGTGACAACATTTATATTGCCCTCCCCCCCCGCGACATATCACACGGACAAAGAACCTCCCAAATCTCCAAAGAGAGATAGATAATGCCGCCATTGTTTTCTAAATCATTTTTCTGATAAAACTGAGTATTCATTGTTAATTGTTTCATAAACATTTTATAACATTTAATAAAACTACTCCACTGTTTATTCATTTTATGTGATCCGCGTTTCTGCCGTTCGTCCCGAAAATAAAACTTGGAATTCCTCACCTCGAGGTCTTAGCGCTTCCCTTTTCCCGCCCCCACTCTAAAGCTTTTCATACTTAACTATGATGGGGACATAAGTCTATTTTTTCATAAACATTTTATAACATTTAATAAACTATCTGTTATTCATTTTGTGAACCGGTTTAGCCTTGTCCGAAATAAAATTGGATTTCATCTCGAGTATTCGTGTTATCCGCAACGCTTTTAATTAAAATGATGACTAATTTATTTAATATTTTTATTAAATAAATACTGATAATTAAAAACAAATTTAATTGTTTTTGTGTGTCCGCGTTGTATATTGTTCGAAAAATGTTTGCGGTGCTGTTTTAGCCCTTTTCGGCTCGTTTCCAGGTCTCGGCCAAAACTAAAAAGTTGTCTGGAATATCATTTCACATCAAATTGCTTTAGAGTCCGAGTCGTGAAAACGTGATTTAGATGATCGTTCTTATAAGTCAAGCCAGATCCTAAAAGTCAAAGGGTAAAATAATTATCTAAAAATCCGAAAATTCTCAGATGTTACAAACTATGCTTCACTAACCCTAAGTTTGTACAAGGTACTGGTGTCTCTTTGTACCCTAATATGTATGTTATCCCATGAGTTCAAGAAAGTATAATGACTATCCAAAAAATATCTTGCATAAAGATGAAAGTATTACTTGAACTTTTTGTAAAATGTGAAGTTAAAATGTAAAGTGTATAATTGAGAATTGTAAGTCTTGGTTTGTTTCTTTTATGGTAAATTCAGCTCATATGATATTCTTGGGTAAAGTTTTATAAGACTTTGAGCATTGGATATAAACATGGGTATTTGTTGAAGCGTAGAAAAGTTTTGGTGGTTCCGGGAATGCCTAAACGTATTTTATCGCGAAACGTAAACGTTTTTCGTAACCAATAAAAATAAAATAAACAAAGTTAATAATTATACTCAAAATAATTACTTAACACTTGTTTGATGTAAATATTTAATTGTTTGATGCCCGTTTATATTGAACGATAATTTTTAGCTTACGCGATTTAACTTAACGATTACGATTTAAAAGCAAACGCGTACAATACTAAAAGTAAATAGTGAATATATTGACGTCATAAATGACCCTAAAACACGGGGTGTTATAAAGTATTTCGAGTTCTTGATTTTCGGTTTAAACTAGAAGATTTCGAGTACACAAGGGTGTGTAAAATGGTTAGATTGTTGAGTTAAAAGTGTTAGTTTGATTGGGAAAATTGTTTGGTTCGGTTGTGTTTTGTAGCCGCGGGTTCAAAAATCAAAATGAGGGGAGAAACAATTTATTTTGTGTTCTTGATTTAGTTAGTTGGTGCATTTGGAAGTATTTGTTGTTGTCACAAGTTGTTGGGTTTATTGGTTGTGTGTGAGCCGTGAGTTCGAGTCCAAGGGGAAGCCGAAACTGATTTTTGAGTTGCGTTGTAAGTATTTAATCACTTGTATTGTGTTTATTTTCGTTATCTGATTGAGTTCCGATATTGCATGTCATGAAATCCGATTATACTTGCGTCAAATAGGCTAGATGATGATATTGGGTGATTGAGAAAATGATTTTGATGGTGTTTTGAAAGGTATAAATTCGTGTAGAAAGTTTGCCACAGAAAACGAGGTTTGAAAAATCATAAAAATTGATTTTTTTGATGTTGAAATATGATAGAGTTCATCCTAATGTACGTTTTGGTAATTCGAACGTTTCGTAACTCCTTATAACGAAGAAGTTACGGCGAAAACAAGATTTGAAAACTTGAAAATTGTCCAAACAGCTCTTGCATATTTTTTGTTGCTGTCAGAATCTTAAACGCCCGTTTTGAGCACTTTCGAGTCCGTTTCGGCCTTCCGACGAAACACGAAAGTTGCTCAGAATGATGTCTTATTTTGCCTCAAGGCTCGCTGATCTTGAAATCGAGTAATAACGGGTCAAAAACCCATGGTCAAAGTCTGCGTTTTTACTAAAAATGTCAAAGTTCCTGCCAAAACTTACAGGGGCATTTTGGTTATTTTCTGTCGAGTTTCGGGTCTCGGCTAAAACTAAAAAGTTGTCCGGAATGTTGTTTTACATAAAATCTCTTCTTTGTCCGAGTCGTGAAAATGTGATATAACGAGTCGTTTGGAGCGGGTCAGATTTGATAACATATACGTGTAAAATGTGTATAAAAAGTCAAAGTCAAACAAAGTCTAACGTTAACTTTTAAAAGTCAACGGGCTAATCCTAAACTTTTCGGGGGATAATAAAAGTGACTAAACGTTATTATTAATACGAGTAAGATATATTAAACTTAACGATTTATACAAACGGAATAGATTCTAAAAATAGAAACTTTTGTAACAATCGAAATATAATATCGATATGAGTAAATAATAATCAAAATGAATGTCGGTGATTCGACGAGATAACTAAATATTACTATAAATATAATTGGATAACGAGACTTACTAAAAATTTTAACTTTTCGAAAATAGTAACTTTCCAAAAATAGAAAGTTTCCGATTAAGCTATGTAAAATATAAATAAAGGGATGATCGTAACCTAATATTGTGAGGTTTTAGGATCTAAGGCGCAAGTGGATTTCTCATCACATGTACGAATATATATATATATATATATATATATATATATATATATATATATATATATATATATATATATATATATATATATATATAATAAGAAAATATATATAAATATATCTATAAATATATAAAATAAAGTACAACATCTATATTAAAGAAGGCTAATTTTTGTAAGAATGAAAGAAGGGATCCTAGCCCTCCATTAGCCCCTTCTTTTTTAGATCTAATGGCTTAGATTAGATTAGGATTTCTATTAAACTTGTATTGAAATTACACTTAAAAAAAGCGGAAGGGCTTTTATGTAATTTCACTTCCAAAAATCTTAGGGGTCTGTTTGCTATTCCGTCATTTGTTATGTTTTACCAAAAGTGTAACCAGATTTTTCTCTCTATTTTCTTTTTCACACATAATCGAATAAAAAAACACACACATAAACACGCACTAACACTAGATCCATCTCTGTCATCTACCACACCACAACCGTCTCCGGTTATCAACCATCATAACCGTCGTCATCTACCACACCTCAACCATCTCCGGTTATCAACCATTATACCTCTGTCGTTGACTATTCAATTGCTTTTTTGGGATTCAATATTTTGATGTATAATTCGTCTATTAATCGCTTGAAACGTTTTTCCAATATTGATTTGAATGCTTATAGTGGTAATTACTTTCAATTATTACTTTTTTACTGGTTTCAGTTTATGTAATTTTGATTTTTTATTTATTATTTTGTTCTATAAATGTCAGATATTTTCACATGTGAAGATGCTCAATGTTATTGACTTTTTAAATATGTTGCCTTCTTGTTTCGATTTTTAGTTTAAATTTAGTGTCCTGATACTCTTCTTTTGACCTGATTGATGCTTTTGTCGTAGTTGCGTTCCATTTAAGTTTTGTAGGATTATTTTCACCGGTGAAGATTTTATAGAATATGATTTTATTTCTTTTAAGATTATCTTCACAAGTGAAATTTTTTATCGAGGATTGATGTTTTTGCCGTAGTCGCTTTCTATTTAAGTTTTGTAGGATTATTTTCACTGGTGAAGATTTTATAGAATATGGTTTTATTGCTTTTTAAGATTATCTTCACAAGTGAAATTTTTTATCGAGGATTGATGTTTTTGCCGTAGTCGCTTTCTATTTATGTTTTGTAGGATTATTTTCACTGGTGAAGATTTTATAGAATATGATTTTATTGCTTTTTAATATTATCTTCACTCGTGCAAAAACTTATCGAGGATTGATGTTTTTGTCTTAGTCGAAGAGTTTTCAAAAAACAGGAGATGTTGATGGTTTTTAGACGATTATTTAAGTTTTGTAATAATATGTTTGTTTACTTACAAGAAAAAAACGCATAACAAAAACACTCATAAGAAAAATAGTTGATAAGCTCTATCATTTTTGATAAAATTTGTTATTACAGTCTTCTCATGCTGTTTTAACTTTATTTTTATGGAACTGGTTCTTGTATTTGTTTTGCTTTCGGTTTAGGTTCTTGACATTCAGGAATTGGTTCTTGTATATGTTCACTTACAAGAACGTGTTCTTGTTGTTGTTGAGGTTGTGGTTCTTGTTGTTCTTGTTTAGGTTCACTTACAAGAACACGTTCGTGTTGTTGCTGTTGAGGTTGCGGTTTTTGTTGTTCTTGTGGTTGTGATTCTAGTTGTGGTTTTTGTTCTTGTTCTGGTTTTCGTTGTTGAGTTCTACTTGTGAATAATGCCTAAAACGTTTATCATCCATGGCTCCTCTTGCTAGAACATCATCAGACTTTACAAAAAATGGCAATTAGGATACGAGTTAGTCGAAGGATCAATAACTCAATTTTGGGTGAACAATTATGTTTAATTTTTGGACCTGTTATGAGTCAGGAAGCAAAAGTTTGGGAAAGTGTTAGTGTCAGAGAGCGACAATACAACTCAGGTCAGAGAGCAACAATACAAGTCAGGCTTAAGAAACAAAACATGCGACAGTTTACAGTTCGAAGTGGTGTCAGAAAAGCAAATCAGTGCTTCTTGCATATGTTCTGATGTTATTTTCATTGGATTTTGCAGGCGGGTCCTAAAACAACCGTGAGGCATTGATTAGAGCTCTCCATATCATACTCAATGACTATAGAATTGATGCCATTTTGAATATCATACTTTTGAATATCAATTTTAGTTTTTTTAAGAATATCTTCTCAATTTTAGTTTTTTTAAGAATATCTTCACAAGTGAAATTTATTATCGAGGATTGGTGCTTTTGAAAAATATAGGATATATTCATGTTTTTAAGATGATTAGTTAAGTTTTGTAAGAATATGTTTTGTTTTTGAATTTTTTTTGTTGAGGATTAATGCTTTTGTCTTGGGTTTCATTTATACTAGGGTTTCAAAATTTTTATATAAGTAAGTTTGAATTTTAGTTAATGCTTTTTGTATTGTCTTAGTTGGGTTTCATAATTAAGTTCTAGATAGCTAGTTTAGAAGTTTAGATGTTTAGCAGGTGCCAGTTCCCACGACAATGTAATATTAGTGTCTTATTAGAAAAAGTCACACATGGTGAACATGAACAAAACGTCATCATTTTAACTGAGAAACATGATTAGCTTGCATCAAGACTTTTAACCAATTGATCATTTTCTCAGGGCTTGAAAAGTTGGTTAGCAGAGGCCTTGAAAAGTTTGTTAGCATAAATAATAATACTGAGGTAAGTTGTAGTTAGAGCCAAAGAAAATACACGACTAGGTTCGGTTCAGTGACAGGTTTTCAGGCTGAGAAGGTGGAGTTTCTCATTTGATTGATTAACTTACTAAGTAAGTTATCTAAGATTGTAATTGTGAACCACATTTATGCAGTTTCTCATTTCATTGATTACCTTACTAGATGAGTATGATATATGTCACAGTGATGAAGCGAAAAAGGTGTAGTGGCGCTACTAATCATGTTAGTAATATAGGTCTCTTGTGTCATTGATGTCATTGACTGTATTCTCCTATCTCAACCATTTTAAAGCTGAGACTTTGTATAGGTATGTGCTGCCATTTGTCTCTTGTTAAGAAGTTGGAAATTCTTTATAGTTAAAAGTTAGGTTGATGTTTCGGTTAGTCGCTCTATAAGTCTTGACTCTTATGACCCATATGACACGCAACCCATTTTGACCTGTGACATTTAAGGTTTATTATGCTAGACATTTCTAAATTTTACTTTTGCATAAAAGCTGAGTTAACATATAGAATATGTTGAACAAGGTTGATTATTATTTGAAGATTTTAAGTTTACTTTTCAAATATATTTTTTTAACAATATTATATTGCAGACAATATGTTTTTTTGATTATTGAGTACATTTCATTTGTTTTGTTATTTGTTCATAGATGAGAAAGAGTTGTCTTATTCATCTGTAGTTGCTGCAAATGAATTACTGGTTGCAGATGTTGATGAAGATTTGAATGGTACACTCTCTGAATCAATGCTCCTCATATTGAGTCGTTAACAATCAAAGGTGTTTTTGATTTAAAGGCTATTTTGTTGTTAAACATGTCTTCTATTATTCAATCTCAGTTATATTACTCCAACACCAAGGTTTTTTACACTATGGAAATGCACGAACATCATCAAATGAATGCAGAGTTGTTGAAAGGATTAATACTAAGCCTTTCACATGTCAAGGAGATTAAAGTTGGAAAATCAGCCTTAGAGGTACATCTATATTTTTTAGTTTTTGCTGTTTTGTATATTTAGATTTTAGATATGCATTTTTGAACGTTTTTAATTTGGCTTTGAAGTAATAAAAAAACTTGTGCTAAATAGCCATAAGTGCAACGGATCAAAACTGTTCAAACATATTGTAAGTCCCTAATTTATGTATTTAAATGTTTAGAGTATTAGTACGATAAATTGGTTTTGTTAGCAAATCAGCACTCCGAATCTGGGCTGTTTGACCTGTACCCTAACCATCCATCTTCCAACCCTAGTTAAAAGGCTACCTGTGATGAGTTTTCTGCTGCCTTCGTTGCTAATGTACCGGCAATATCCTGATAAGCACACATGTATACGTTCAGAGAATGCCATATATAGTGTACAAGAAGTGTAAGAGTTATTAAGTTTACGATGCATACAAATTATAAGTAAGACTCGAGTGGATTGCATATCTAAATTATGGTGAACAAATATATTATACAAGAAGTGTAAGAGTTATTAAGATGGTGTATGTTCATATCTGATCCTTTTTACACTCATAATGCATTACACAAAACCACTTAGATAGATATCGGTTTCGGTTCTCTGATTGGAATGGCTACAAAAGAAATACCGGCAAAAATAGCTCACTTTGTTGTAGACAAATTTGATGCTGATTTGATGACTTTAAAACTTACAAACGCTGTTATACCAATCACTCATGAGCTTGTTTATAAAGTTTTAGGGGTGCCTTTAGGAGGTGAAGATATAAATAGAATGGTTGGGCTTGGAAGGGAAGATGTTACAACGTTAGGATGGCAAAGACAGTTTAGCCGTAGGTATCCAACACCAAAGAAAGTGTATGATAAAATCCAAGAATCTCAAATGGGTGGAATTCTTTTTAAACTGAATTTTCTTATGATATTTTCAAATGCTATGGGATTATCAGGAAAGGGTGGACAATGTATGCCAGGTAAATTAATTATTGGATACATCAATGAAGAAACTAAAATTCATAATCTAGATTGGTGCAAATATGTATGAATGTGTTTGAAGATGAGTAAAATTACTTGGATTAGAGACGGTGAAAACAGTTATTACTCTGGACCTCTAACAGCTCTTACGGTAATTGTTTTTTGTTTTTTTCTAAAATATTATGTAAGATTAGAATTTCTAAAAATATTAATTATTTTTTTAATTATTATTTTTCAGTTAATGTACCTTTTCTCAACAAAGTGCGATTCAATCTCCGTTCCTCGGCAAACACCTGCTATAAAATATTGGTCTACAGAGTTGATCAAAAAGAGGGAGATTTTTGAAATTTGCAATGGTGGTTTTGGATTCCTAGATTTGTATTTAGATGATTCATGTGATGATGATATTTTGGAAAGAGAGGTTTGCTTTTATCTATAATTTTAATCTATTTTAAAGCATTTAAAAAAATAATAGACTATGTGTACTTTCACATGTGAAAAATGTTTTGTTATACATATTATTTATTCAGTGCTGATACATGCAAAGAATATTTAGTAATACATGTATCTGTTTTAATACTTTCATAATGTGAAAAGATTTATGTTAAAAATAACTAATTGATAATTTTACATCTAAGAAAATCAGATATTATGAAAAGTTTCATAGGTGAAAATTTTTATTTAATTATTATTTTGTTCATTACTTTCACATGTGAAAATTAATTATGTAATACATAACTAATGAATTTGTTTAAAGAATATATAATACCTAACTAGTGAATCAATATTTTCACATGTGAAAAAAAACTAAAATTGATTTATTGTAGTTTAAATTATCATTTTCTTTTATAACAGTTGGAGTCTAAAATGGATAAACTGGATCAAAAAGTGACGTTGTTAAAACTCATTGTTGAAGATTTGGAGTTTCAGTTTTCCAACAGTTTGGTGGATCATCCGAATAGTAGTAGGTTGAAAGATATCAAAGCCAAGTATAATGGAGTTATTCGAAATTCTGATCTTTCTGATTTTGCTTATGCTATCAAGGAAAATAGCATTCATCATGAAAATCAATATGGAAATGATTTTAGTGAAACGGATTATAATTTGAATTTCAATGATATGTCGGGTAATTATAATGATGGAGAGTGCAGCCATGGTGTGGAAGAATTAGACAAGAATTTTATCAACGAAACCGATGAAGAAATTGTAGAAGATAGTTCAGAAGAAGAAATGACAGAAGAGGTTAATCAGAAAGTTATCGAAGCTGATATTGTTCTTCAAAAATCAATAAATGATGATAATCAAATCAAAGAACAGAACATTATTGACGAAGATTTTCAGAAATGAAGTGAAGTTGTTTGTATTGTTGAAAAGTCAAGAGAATGTAACATTCAGAATGAAGAGCAAATGTTTGTCAAAGGAACGAATGAAGAAAAAGAAGAAGAAATATTAAACCAAGATGTGAGCGTAGGAAATGTTCTTAAAGTTATTGAAGCTGGCGGTATTTCTGAAAAATCAAGAGAGGATGAATCCAATGGGTTTAAGTTTAAGAAGGAAACCTCATTTGATTTTAAGATTTTTGAGACCCCAAAAGTAGATGATAAAGAAAAATCAGCTGTTAGGGGTTTTGAATATTGTTTAAATAAAGGGTTATTTAGACAGGTTGCTGAACCTGATAACTTTATTAGAAGTTTTCGTAATCCGTTTCGAGTTTCAACAAATGACATGCCCAAACACAGATTAGATGAACCTCCAAGTTTTTCTTTTAGTCCTGAATTTGATGATTTTTCAATGGAAGAAATCAACCAAACAAATGTCAAGAACATAAATATTACTATTACTCAAAAGATTGAAAGTAGAGTTGCATTTTCTGAAACAGAGACTAATTGTTCACAAAAAGAAAAACAGAGTTTGGATAGAATTCAAACAGTTTCTTTTAGACCTGAATCTGAGATTGATGTTTTAAAAGAAGACATTAAGCCAGACATCAGAGATGCAAGTATTAGACTGCAACCGAAGCGTGAAGCTAGTGTTGCATGGTATCTAAAATCTCCTTTTAAGGTCAGGGGCAGTGCTCTACATACTAATGTTAATAATTTAACCCAGACAGAAGTTCTTACTGCTGATAGACTTTTCATAATGGATGAAGAATCAGATCCAGTGTAAGAAATATAATTTTATCAATCATATATTTTTTTTTAATTTGAAAAAATATTCACATGTGAAAAAATGTATATTTTTTGCAGTGAATGTATATATTATTCTTGTACGACTGATGTCAAGATACCAAGAATATTTCTTGAATCTCTAGCTCCTGGCTTGAAGATAGAACAACCTGTTATAGATGCATGGGCAGATTTACTAAATTTCGATGAGAGATATAAATCAGCAGGCTCACCATCTAGATATTTCTTTAAACCGATACTGGTAAGTATTTTTGTTATATATTTAAAATTTTATTATTAATTTGTATTGATTTTTATTCTAAATTTGTTATTCAGACGAATCACTTGAAAATAGAAGACTTTACAGTAGATGAGGATAGATTTAACAAGTTTGAAGAGTGTATCCGTCTTTGTGATTATGATTCAAAAAGGATGTTGAATTCAGATAAGATGTTTCATTTGGTATGATTTTTATTTAATTGTCTTTATATAATTAAATTTAAAATATATGTTTGTATTATACACAATTTTTAATACTATATATTTTATTTTGAATCAGGTTTTCTTTCCGGTTTGCACTCTAGATCATTTTTTCTTGATTTGTTTTCATATGAAGTCGGGGAAAGTTGTGATTATTGACAACTCTATGGTGGAGGGTGATTCAACTACAAGACAGAGATACTTAAAATTGCCTCAAGAATTGGTGAGAAAAAACTTTGAAGAATAATATAAAATAATTTAAAATAATCAAATTTTAATTTATGTTATGTTGTGGTTTCAGATAAGTGTTTTTGACAAATACATATCCAAGAACAGTCCTGGAAGATGTGCTTCTATATTTAGAAATGTGGAACCCGAAAGGTTTAAAATGAAATGGAGAACATGTGAAAATGAACTTGACAGCGGTGTTTTCCTTATGTCCCACATGGATAATTATTTTGGTGAAGCTGAAAGTAAATGGGATTATGGGTTCTTGAAAGAATCTAAGGAGCAGAATAAGCAACTTAAATTTCTCAGGTCAGTTATTTCTTATTAATTCATAAATTAATCATAAATAAATCACTCGATTTGTTAGTCTAGAAATTTTATTTTTTGAATTAGTCGTTAAACTTTTCACATGTGCGGAAACGTATATTTAAGAGATACAATCTTATACTTTCGTAAATTTTGATTAATGATCTAAAAATATACTATATTATATAATGTGTAATGCTTTTTATTTTTCTTTTTTTTAAGGTCAAAATATGCAGCAAGGATTCTGATGTCAGAAAATAATCCATACAAAGATGAATTTCAGAAGGAAGTTGATAAAGTTAGATCAATAGATAAGAATAAAAGAAGAGAACTTATTGAAGTGGCTGTTATGAGGAGACCTGCAAAAGTGGATGAATATTTTGGATATTCATAATTTATAAAGTTTGTGGCTGTTTCATGGAAATATGTTAATTCATGGAAATATGCCGTTATGTTCTTATTGAAGTGGCTGTTATGAGGAGACCTGCAAAAGTGGATGAATATTTTTGGATATTGAAGTCATGAAAATAGTTTAATGCAATGCAAAAGTTATTTTGGATGTTTAACTTGTTAATTTTTTTAATGCAATGCAGTATCTTGTTTTTTTCCATTTTCACATGTGAAATTGGGCTTACAAAATTAATATGAAAAGACTGATATAATATGAAATTATAAAAACTAGTTTAGATTCATTTATTTAACACTTTGTGTTTCACATGTGCAAATATATTTGAATACAAAATTAATGACCAAGTACATTTTTAAAATAAATAAACAGAATTCATACTTATTGGTTCTGAAATTTGCATCAGTAGATATTTTGTTATCAAAAGAAATTCTTATGTTTTATAATCATTTTATTGCTTATAGATAAGAAGCTCGTAACCCCATTGTTAGTGTTTGGGTAAGGTTATCAAAGCTAGAAAAGCTAATAAAGCTACACGACCTAAATCTAAGTTTGACGAAGTAAAGTCTGAACCAAACTACCAAAACACGAAACAAGAGTTTATGACTCAAACATGAACTTCAAGCAGTCCGTTTTGAAGCGTTCTTAGTCATCCTTATAGGTGAAGTATGAAGAATTGCAGTCCATTTTGCAGCGTTCTTATTGTAATGTCTGGAACAGTTGCAGCCGGTGAGCTTTCTTCACCTCTGCCATATGTCCTATAAAAAGCCTCAGCATCCTCAAAAGGATAAGGCCTTTTATTTAAATAACAAACCTGATCATTATCATTCTCTTCACAATTATCATCAGGAGTACCAGTTCCTAAATCATTCTTATTATCACATGCAAAAATATAACTCATAAAAACAAGATAATTAACATAATATGCTTTTATTATTGACACAGTTTCAAGTTCAAGCACTGAAAATGTGACAAGGTATTTTCACATGTGAAACAACAAACATCTTGCAAAGTATTATACTATGTTCAATTTATTTAATTTTTTTTAAAGGAATGCATTATCATGTTCAATTATTTCTGTTCTTCTTCATATGTTCAATTTCTTCAGCTTTTCTTTATCAATCACTAACAACAGTTGAATCACTATATGTGGGTATTTCATCAGGCTTCTTTGTGTAGTTCCTCGAATCATGTCTTCTATACTTGACACATTTTTTACATAATCTCATGTGCTTCTTCAAATGTTCTCTTAGCTTCTCTATTTTACTTTTCTTTCTTTGACCCCCTAAAGCATTCCCTTTGTTACTACATGGTTCAGGATTTTTCACTGTATTTACTTCTGGTTTTTCTACCCCGAGAACAAGGTTAAACATCTCTCTTTTACTTAATTGTTTAGCATTTGGATTCGCTTCTTCAACCTCAGTCTTCAGCCTCTTTACGTTCTCAACAAATTCCATCAGCTTTCCTTCATCTTTCGCCAAAAGATTAAGGCAATACTCTACTGCTGAATAAACTGTAGCTGAAAACTTCATATATCTACCACCTTCAAAACCAAGCATCTGTTTCTTTCTCCTAATATGAGGTGGCAATATATCTCTCTTCCATCGTTTCAATATATACATATCAGGAATAACCTCAACTCCATTTCCTTTCAAAACACAGAAAATATGCCTGCATAGAAATCCAAATCTTACAAAATTCATGCACGAACGTAACACCGATCCATCAGATTTATCAGTAGAGACCTACATGATAAAAAACAAATTAATATATCAGCAAATATCAGAATATATATAACTACTTTACTAATTATATATACATCAATGAAAATGATTTTATTTAAACAGAATTTTTTTTCAAATAATTTAACTAATCTGTTTCAAAACATATGTTTTTCTAATTACTAATTTCACATGTGAAGAATACAATTTTCACATAATTTTTTAAATAACAAAGACGAAAACATAATTTTTTTAAACAATTTCACTAATATGTTTCCAAACATATGTTTTTCTACTTATTGATTTCACATGTGAATAATACCATCTACACATAGTTTTATAAATAGGAAATGCTTAAAATGTCAACAGTTTAAAATAGTAAATTTCAAAAAAATGTAATAAATCTGTGGTAGAATTTCCTTAAAATATTTTATGAAAAAGAATTTGATTTTATAAATGAAGTCAAATATATCTCAATATATAGAATTTTCACATGTGAAGAATTCCATCTACAAAATTTATAGTTAGTAAATCTAGTGTAAAACTTTGGTTTTTGAAATTAAATTAAACAAATCTCAGTATATAAATTTTTCACATGTGAAAAATACAATCTACTATATTTCTTCTATTTAGTACTTTAACATTATAAAAATACCTTGAAACGTAGCTCTTTCTTCGTCTGGTTCCTTTTATTTTGAACACTTGTTTCACCAAAGTTGTACTTCTTTCTTGACGTATTTACCTTGATATCTCTAATTTCTTTGATTGTCACAGTTTCAATTCCATTCTCTAAAGTCTCTGAAATCTGATGACAATCATAAACAGCTGAATTTATCTCTTCTTGAATATATGTGAACATTGTTTTTGTGTACTTCTTTTGAGCATATCGTTCGATAGGCAATTTGGTCTTAAATCTGGGAATCTTTTGCATTGTTGAGTCATCTAGAATCTCTTGTCTGTGTCTTTGTCTTTCCATTGCAGCTTCAAAGCACATCATGAATTTTATCAATGTTGATCCCCCAGTAGTGAAATTTGAGAAAAAAGAATTCTCGCTCTCTGATCTTGATGTTGTTCTCATAAGCCCACACAACTCTACATCTTTAAAATAAGCAGGTATCCATCTATTTCTTATATTATACATATCTGATAACCACTTATTCTCTTTCAAATCAAATTCTTCAATCAGCAAATGCCATTTCTTTTCAAATTCATCAGGATCAATGTATAAACTCCAAACCAGATGATGCAGCCTTCTTCTAAAAGTACCATTATCTAGTACTTTTGAACAAATCTGCAAACTTATATCATGTTAATAATATATTTCAAAAACTAATTACAATTAAGTATATGAATACAAAGAATATAATTTATTTGTTTCATATGTTAATATACACTTATTAGACTTAAATAATGATTTCCAGTTTAACACTGGTCTATCATCTAATCAAAAGCAACTTCAGTCACATCTTAAATTAACATATAATCTCTGATTGTTACGTATAATAATTCGTATATAAACTTCTAAACACAAAATTTCTATTCATTGCCTATAATTTTCACATGTGAAGACACTATCAGTAATCTTAAAATGTAAAATATTATGATTCTAAATTAAAAAGATCTAGTTGTCTTTACCTTTAATGGTAGCTTGTTTGTTATATGCCACATACAAAGCCTGTGCGTTGATTCATTAAAAACAGAAGCAATAGCGTTTCTCATCGCTGGATCTTGATCAGTAACAACCAATCTTGGTTGCTTTTTAAAAGCCTTTAGGAAACAAGTCAGCAACCATTTGTATGACAGTGTTGTTTCATTAGACAGCATACCAGCACCAAATGTGACACACTTTCTGTGATTGTCAATGCCAGTGAAAGGTACAAAGACCATATTGTACCTATATTTAATAAAAAAAATTATGAATACTTTTGACAGTTGAAAGAATGCTTAACTCAGAGATGAATGGTTATATTTAATATACTATGAATCTTTAAAAATAAGTTTTAATTTATTATTTTAACACAAGTTAATTGAATATTAGTACTTTTCCCATAAAAAATACATTATCATTCATTTTCACAG
>BQNB010071448.1:0-32766 GCA_026074375.1 Tanacetum coccineum
AACCCGTCTCTTATTTCTTTGTAATTTCTAGCTCCTTGCTAGTATTTCTTAATAAAAGTCGCCGTTCAAAAAAAAAAAAATTTAAACCGAAAACCGAATTTATATAAATGTATATATATTTTATATACATAAAAAGGCTATTAAATTTTATCCTAGTATAAAAAACATATTTTAAGCTTGAAATATTTTTTTTGGCTAAATATTTATATAATTTAATTCAAAAGAAATATAAATGATGTAATTCGGGTTATTCGGTCAACCCGAAAACCGAACCGAATTCAAATTCGGTTTTCAGTTTTACCAAAAACAAAATTTAACTTAATTAACTGAATCGAATAAACCGAACAACCCGATAACCGAACAGATGAACACCCCTATGTGTCTTTTCTTGACCATAACCCCCTTCGCTGATTTTTTTTTTGTCTTGGAAGTTCTTTCTATCTTCCTTCTCACATTTACCCATTACACGCGATCTTCTACTATTAAGAAAAAAGAGCAACCTAATACCAAAAGACGCGCACGAAAAGTATGCCCAAGGAAGATAAAGAGAAATTTCTTAAGACCAAAAAGCTATGCGGTTATGGTTAAAAGAAGACGCATAAGTTGCGATGTAAACAAATTTTTAAAATTTTTTAGTGAGATGTGATAGAATAAAAAAATTCGACTCGATTGAGGTAAATCGAGTTGCTTGATATAAGCTTAGCTTCTTTGCAGCCTTACTCTTTTTATTTTTGTTGTTAGTAAGGCAAAAGATGAATCATTTTCTAATATAAATGGTTTGGTTTTTGGAATATATATATTTATCAAGTGAATTTTGGTCAATAAAGGTCCTATGGTCTAGTGGTTAGGACATTGGACTCTGAATCCAGTAACCCGAGTTCAAGTCTCGGTAGGACCTATTTTTTATTTGTTTTAATTTTTTTTTTTTTGAGTGTGTATCTATTGCCCTTGTTTCAAGTTGCAAACAGTCGGTGAGAAGAACAGCGTTTCGTTCACTAACGTATCTCATTGTTGGTGATTATGTTAGAAGTAACTTTAGATAGTTTTTTACGAGTAATTGATAAAAACTTGTAGAATAAGTTGCGGCATACCAATATATATTAACACTATAAAATAAGTTGTGTCAGTTGAATTTTGTTACTCAAGTGTTATGGCAATTTCCCAAACCCAAAACAACTGTGTACATCCAGATCTCCCAGTCTCTTGCAAGTGGTTGTCTGATATTGGTTATTCACAATCATGTCAGTTTTAAAACTTAAACTCGAAAAGACTTGGAACCTTTACGTTCTGATGAAGCATTGGATATTGTACGGATTGCTAAGGTTCAGTGAAACTTATATATGTGCAGATGTTCCGCCACTCACCAACAAAAGGGGAGATCAGAAGCTCGTCAATTGTGGAACATATATCATTCATCTTTTGAGTCAAGCAGTCGCCTTTTGAGGACCTCATTTTCCTTCCTCAGTTTCATTACCTTCTGCTTCAAGTTTTCAACATTTCGATTTGAACTCAGATCCTGCTTGTTTTCAGCAGCCAACTTTGTTTTACTAATCAGTACTGCAACACACACACAGATACCAGATTAACCAAATGTACCATGACCAAATATAACATTGCCAAATGGAGGTTTATTAGCAGTCGTTTATTATAAGGTAGACAAATGTGTGGATTGAGTAACGGGTCAATCTAGTTTTTTATTACTGTACATCTCAAAATGCATGGATCAGACCAACCCACAATACTTCTTTTTCTTTTTTATATCTTATAAATATTTAATGTCTTAAAATATGTTTTTCCATGAGAAGGTTTTACGCATATTGTTCAGTTTAGATGAATTTCAACCCGTTACAATTTTAGCTCAAATCTAATCCTTTGACCCGTAAGAGACAAAGTAAACCCCGGATTGACCCTTATACTTAGAATATGTTCCACCCATTTAGATTGTAGCTCATATCTACCCATTTGACCCGTTAGAAACAATGTATAACTTGAATCGACCCGTTCACCCATAAACGGATCGATTAACGTATATGTAACCTGCACATACATTCCTTTTCTAGATTCTGGAGCTTCCTATTCAATTCGTTTTTCTCTTCCTGCTCCATCATAAGACAATCCTTCAGATCTTGAATCTCGTTTTGATCTAAGACAAAACCATCACCCTCTTAACTCTTGTTTAACATTATAAATGTCTTTAAAAAAAAGTTCTAATAGATAGGTAGAGGCTCACATCTCATGTCTACATCTGAATGAACATGGTCCAATCTTTTCGCTAAAGCTTCAACATGATTCCTATGCGCAGTTAATTCTTTGTGGAGCTGAATAATGATTGCTTCTTTCGCTGCTTTCTGAGCTAGTGAATCTCTGGTTTATAGGTCAATATTTAATAACAGCATATAAGATCTCAGATTGGTTTTGAAAAGTGACATAAAAAATGAAAACTCACTTTATTTGAACGTCAAGCTCCTTCATTCTGTTCTCGTAATCATGTCTAAGTAAGCTCAATGCATTTCTGAACTCCTGCTTGCAAAACCAAGGCAGTCACTAAGGTATGCATAAGTTATTTATTATCAGATGTACTCTACCTGGCAAACTACACTTCTCCAGTAGCCAAAACTTTGGTACTACTAAATTTTGAGGTCAACTTAACCCAACTATTTAACTTGTATATTAATAAGGATTACTGCGAAGGTTATTAAAATTATTACGGATAGAAAATTGTTGATGTTAAGTTCAAAAAACAGAACAGATTATGATTTATTCCTGAAAAAAAAAAAACTGATTTCACTTAACAAGTCAAAGTATGCCTGATCTAATCAGATATGTATCTATTAACTGGGAGATTCATATTAAAACATTATTTTTTATCTATCTAAGGCGAAACAAGACTAATCATGTTTGAATTTGTAAGACTTGCATTATTAGCACGAACTGGTGTGCAACTCTGTGCACAGAAATTAAGAAACGACTAGTATTGCGTATATTGTTTATTCGATTTGAGTTGTCTTTTGAGAATTTTGGAGAGTCTAGAGTAAGTCGTTTTGGTGAGACAGCTACCTCTTAAAAGCATACCAATTTAGCATTTCGATAATATCTTTTTTAAAAGCTATGAAATAACCGAGTCCTATAGAAACGCATGCAACATCACAGTGAATAATGTTTAATTTACACGGTTAATCACTTACATTCTCTTTCCTGGCAAGTTCATCATTAACTCTCTTCAGTTCCTCTTTCAAGCTGCGACAGTTATTCCTAGTTTCAAACTGCACAACATTCGCAAAAGTAGATATTTATAAAAGCATAGCCATCGTCACTCAACCATAGATTAAACTAGAAAGAGACGTTCAGCGATTCTAGTAACCAATCTATTCACCTGATTAGCCAGTTTGGTGACGGATTCTGTATACAACTTCATCAGTCTTTCATTTTCTACAAGGAGTAGATAAACACATATTAGTCGGAAGCCACATATTGTATTCTGTTCATATCCTTAGACCGAATAACTAAGCAAAATCAAAATCTTCAACTAGCACGACAAAAGATGCTAAATCAGTTGCCGACCAACCTATAGGTTGCGGGTTCAAGCCTCGCTGGAGGCATTTGTGAGATACATGGTATAAGATGTGAAAAAAATTGCCTTTCTAAAAAAGAGAAAAAAAAAAGCCTGATCTATTCATAAACAAGGAAAGACAGCTTGAATTCAATCTGGTAAACTTGGCGATTATAACATAGTGAATCAAAATTATTCAAAATCGATCTCTAAATTCCTCAAAATCAGAAGTTGTACATTAACCTAACTAAATACATAATCCGCAACACAGATGTCGTAAACTTGGTGCGCCTTGTAAGGGGGTGTTTGCTTCGGCTTATATGTGGGCTTATGAGCTTATATGATTTCGGCTTATATTTCATAAGCCCCCATTTTCCGGCTTATTTTGAGCCTTGTGAGCTTATATAAGTTTATTACGATATGATAAACTTATATATGCCCATAAGTCTCAAAATAAGCCAGAACCCCCCTAAATACATAATCCGCAACACAGATATCGTAAACTTGAGGCGCCTTGTAAATATCTCAAAATACAACTAACTAAACTCATAATGGACTAATATCGAATAATCACTGTCTAACTTGATAAACAGACAACAAATCATTATTATAAACACATCATAACATTCGACACGTTTGAATAATCAGTGTCTCAAGAAACAGTAAATAAATAAAAGTGACGGTACCTGATTTGAGAGTGTTTGCGGTGAATTGAAGCGATTCACGCTTCTTAATCTCGATGTTGCACTTCCATTCCAGAGCTTCAATTGCAGCAGCTCCTTCTCTATAACTCTGCATTTATATACAAACACTTATTATTATGAATTATTATTATTACAATTAGGTTTTGATAAATTTGAATTAAATTAGACTTGAATTACATTGTGAATTTGATCGAAATCTGAGAGGATTGACTCCAGTTCTTCGTCGGCCATTCCCGCCATTTTTAATCAACCGCTTGAAATGGGAATTGATTTAACACTTTGATTTCATTCTTTATGCTTCATTATTTATGCAATTTAATAAAGGGATTTGTACCCTCCTTTGTTTTTCAGTTTTTTATTTTTATAATTTTTTTTATATTATATTAATGTTGTCAGACGGAAAACGTTAAACAAAAATTATAAAGTTTAATAAGTCAAAAGAATTAAACTAATAAAAACTACGAAACAAAAACTGATAAAAAAATTTGTGTTCTCAGAAAAGTTAAAAGAGAATGTTGGGTACTTTTTTTACTTTTTATATGGGCCGGAGTTACCAATAGTAGTAGCCTTTTATAAATAACTTGCGCAAATCACACCTCTCAAATCAATACTAATAGTATATTTGATGGTTGTTAAGATCTCGATCTTGATCTTATGATCTTATAATTTTACGATATTTAAGATCTTTGAAAGCTTAAGATTTTATAGGATCCCGATCTTGACCATAAGATCTTAAGATCAAATCCGAGCCGATTTTACTTTTGTCGAACCTCAAACTAAAAAACTATAAATGTATAGGTTGTGTTTTGTACAATACAAAAAAAAATGTTAATCTTATTAAACATTTCATAAACATAATTTTTGACAATATTTCTGTGAAATATTTATATAATTTTGTGTTTATGATATATAATAATTTATAGATTTATATAATATTACAAAGACTATCAAAAAAATGACATTATAGTAGGATTTTAAGATCTCGATCCGATCTACGATCTCGATCTTGCAAAGATGAAAACGATCTTTGGTAAGATCCCGATCTTAAAAACCTTTGTACTTAACTTGTTCATTATAAGTTTAGTTTTTCTTTTTTAAGAAATTTATTAACACGGTTTAGTAAAAGCATAACTGATGAATTAATATTTTCTTTAAAACATCTAATAATAACTTTCAATGAGGCTTCCGGTTGCCCAACTAGTTCGCGTTCAAGCGGCTGACTCAACTCAGGTTTTAAAACACTGATTTTGTTTCAAGTATTTGAACTAACGTCAAGCCTAACTATAAATTTGGGTGAGAATTGAGATTGGTTATCTATACTACATTATAAAGCATTTGAGATATTCTATATTTAGAAAATCTAAAAATTCAGACTTTTCATATTTAGAAAGTCTGAAAATTCAGACTTTTCCCTTTTTTTTATGGATTTATGGAAATATCTTTTTTAACAACAAACACATTCATCTAACAACCTTTTGTAACAACTTTTTGTTATGTGCAATCTTGACCATCCATTTTATTTTAGAAAAACACATCTTAAAGTGACATGTATAGTTATTAACTAAAAAACCATCTTTATTTTTAAATTAAAACATCTTTTTATCTATTTATTTTTTTAATGATTTAATTTCATCATATTTTCTAAAATTTTAGGCTATTTAATTCAACATCCATTTTAATATATTTTTATTAATTTTTATTTTTTTTATTTTTAATGCTCTCGAAACCAATGCTTTGCCCGGGCAGGGGAGGATCTAGCTTAGAGCACGGGTATGCACGTGCATACCCTGTGTAAAATCTTGATAGTGTAAATTTTTTGATTTTTTTTTTAGAAGTAACACTAATATACACTGAAAATTTATGAGTGCACACCCTCTAAAATGGATGAAAATTTTGAGTGCGTACCCAATCTAACTTACCTTTTCTGGAAAAAAAGAAGAATGCAAAAAATTGCATTCCTGGTAATTTTAAGCAAAGGCAGTGTCAGGTTTTGAAGAAGGAGACAATGAGGCGTGCACTAGGTGTAGGTTAAATGCTTTGTATTTTTAACTGGCCCAAGTGTAATGTAAAGTTTTGTTACTCAGCCCACTCCTTTTCTACTAAAGCATAACCTACTAACAAAGATATAATTTATGAAGACTAGTACAATTTTCTTTTCTTTTCTTTTTCTTTTCATTTGGTTACCTTTTACATTGAGCATTTGAGCTCCTTTGCTGGAAAAAAAACTTACCACGTATTAAATTTCAACCATCTTATAGACATGTTTTAAGCATAAACTGAAAAACCTACGAAACCCGGAAAAACCCGACCCGAATAAAAAAAACCAACATTTTTTTTTTACTAAATATTGTGCATACCCTATTCTGGATTCTTGGGTCCGCCACTTTGCGCGGGTACCATTCTAGTAATGTTCATAAATATTTTCGAGCTACTCAAGCAATGTCATTTTTTTTGGGTTTGAAGTCAAGTCTGCTCCACGATTGTTGAGCTATTAGCCAAGCTCGAGCTCCGATTGGCTATTCTGCAGTCTTATACGAACCAAGGGAAAAAGAGTGTATAGCGTTACAATAATATTTTGCCTCTTTGTTATTTTTATGAATAGTTTGTATTATCAAACGAGATTTTTAGCATATAATATAATTGTTTTTTTTCTTCAGGAAAGCTATAGATCACGAGGATCATGTCTCATGATTTAGCACCATATTTGGACAGCGTCGAGTCTCTCTTGGTAACAGGCCTAAAATTGTACTTAACAAGCGTGATTGCCCGCGCGATGCTGCGGGACGTTAATTTTTTTTTTGCTGGTTTATTTTTTCGGTCTCATTATTAATACTTTGTTTTTTTTTCTTATACGAAGTATGTGTTTATTTGTTGGGCCTCATGTTTAAAGGTTTGTTTTTTTTGCTATGTGGGATTTTTTTTTTAATATAATTTTATGAGATTTTGGTAAATATGTGTTAAGTAGGGATGAGCACGGTACCAGTCCCGTACCGATCTCGTACCGAATTAGTGGTACCGATTTTTTCCCGAGCATAACTTAGTGGTACCGGTACCGTACCGAACGGGATTCGGATACCGGTACCGGTAACGGTACCGGTACCGGGAAATCGGGTTTTTCCTGCTTTTTTTCGGGAATTTCCCGATTTGGTACCGGTCCCGTACCGAATTAGTGGTCCCGATTTTTTTTTCACCTTATTTCGTAGTCCCGGTACCGTACCGTATACCAGGAATCGGTACTGTTCCAGTACGGTTCCGGTTCGGTTTCGGGATTCGGGTCGAAATGCTCATCCCTAGTGTTAAGCATGATTGTTCGCGCGTTGATGCGTGACATTAATTGATGCGAGGCGTTAAGTTTATTTATTTATTTATTTATTTTGTGCGGGTTTATTTTTTCGGTCTCATGTTTAATAGTTTGTTTTTTTATATGGGCTTATGTGTTAGGCGTTATGTCGTGGGTATTTTTTTATCTGAATAAATCAGTACTTTTGTAATATTTTTTCCTATTTTGTGCCGAGCAATTTTTTTTATATTAATTTGTGCGGGTTTATTTTTTCGGTCTCATGTTTAATAGTTTGTTTTTTTTATATGGGCTTATGTGTTTTGTCTCATGTCGCAGATATTTTTTGATCTAAATAAATAAGTACTTTTGTAATTTTGTTTCCTATTTTGTGCCGAGCAAAAATTTTTTTAAGTTGCTAAGTTAAAGAAAATGAAAAACCAAAAAAAAAAAAATTGTCAAATGGGCCGGCCCAAAATGGGAGCCCAATGGGCCAGTTACTGTATCAAAGCATGCCAAAACGACAGCTTTTAACCCTTTCATAGTATTATATATATAATCATTTGAGAAGGGTTGACTTACTATTCATTTAAGCACTGTAACTACAGTGCTACAGTGCTGGGCAAAAAAAACCACAAAAATTTGGGCCGGCCCAATTAGTTTTTTTTTTTTTTTTTTTTTTTTAATTGTTGGCACAAAATAGGGAGGAAAAAAATGTTACAAAAGTACCGACGCATTCAGATAAAAAAATACCCGCGGTAACATTTCCGAATTGACTTAAACAGTGCTTATGTGTTAGGCGTCATGTCGTGGGTATTTTTTTATCTGAATAAATCAGTACTTTTGTAATATTTTTTCCTATTTTGTGCCGAGCAATTTTTTTTATATTAATTTGTGCGGGTTTATTTTTTCGGTCTCATGTTTAATAGATTGCTTTTTTTATATGGGCTTATGTGTTTTGTCTCATATCGCGGATATTTTTTTATCTGAATAAATAAGTACTTTTGTAATTTTGTTTCCTATTTTGTGCCGAGCAATTTTTTTTAAGTTGCTAAGTTAAAGAAAAAGAAAAACCAAAAAAAAAAATTTGTCAAATGGGCCGACCCAAAATGGGAGCCCAATGGGCCGGTTACTGTAGCAACGCATGCCAAAACGGCAGCTTTTAACCCTTTCATAGTATTTATATATAATGCATCAGAAAGAACTTTAACAAGGGGTCGCCATATTATACACACAAAAAAACATAAAATGCTTCATGAAGCGTTCATATGATTCCAAACGCATACGGATGACAAACACGATTTACCATAATAATAGTCAATGCAGACTCCGCCGTGGGAAGAATGAAGAGTAATGATTTCAGCAAGAGCCACCCAAACGCATTGTTCGTATGATTGAAAATGTCAATTTTACAAATTGATGCGTCAACAGCTGAGAAACAAAAAGTGTCACAGCATTTCAGCACATCCACAGCAAAGCTCTTATCAAGAAAACAGCCCCTGCATAAACAGTTGTTGCAAGAATCAACACCGATAAGGGAGTTAGATAGGTAGGTCAGTTGGGTAATGGGTCAAAACGGTTCAGGTGCCCATTTTTGAGGAGGTAGGGATTGTTGGCCCATAAACACGTATGTGCTCATTTTTTTACAAAAAACAATTAATTACAATACTATATATCTATTTGCATAAAAACTAATTTGGAATTTTATGAGGTAAAATTAGACTTTGGCCGACTTTCGCAGTTTCGACCCATTCTTAAGTAACTGGTCCGAGTTGCCAGCTCTTATCGACAGTATAGTTAATTAAAACGAAGAAAATGAGTATATTTTCAGTCACCTGCAAAAAGAATCAACTTGATCTCCATAATACTTGCTCATCAAATTTTGTCAAGTTCTCATCATCAAGCCTCTTCCACGTCTTGATAGTTTCCACTCCCATCCATTCATTCTTCCCCTTTTTTAATTCAGCAAGTATAACTCTACCTCTTCTCGACTTCCCAGCCCTACCATATCCATGATACCCAAACCCACCACCATAACAAAACCATATACCATCTAAATTCCCGCAAAAATCATTTAGGTGATCATGGCCTATAAACACAGCTTTCACATCTCCCATTGACACAAGGGTCTGCAAGACCCCAGGATTCACTATAGAACAAGCCACGTGTTCGTGATACTCACCGAAAATTTCCTTAAACGGGCCGTAACGGATTTCTGGAATTGGGATATGGAAGAATGCTAAGGCTGGAGGAGGTGTTGATATTGTAGGAACGTCTTCTGATTGATGGTTTTCTTGATTATGGCCCTGTTAGCGAGACCTGCAACATGTTAATGAAATCTAAATCTAATGGACTCAGTTAACAGAAGAGGACAGGAGGGACACACTTTGGCTCATGATTAGAGATGCAGGTGGGGTGGATGTAATGGGTCAAAACGGTTCATCTTGAAACAGGCCCTATTTTAGTACAGGCCAGTAAGGGCAGGGTCTGGGTTGACCGTTGACCTGCTAGCTCTTTTGGGCTCAAATTTTTTAAAAACATGTATAGATAATTGTTGTGCCAATTATGTTTACAAAATGGTTAATTGCATATAAAATGTGATTAAAACAGATGCAAAATCTATTCCACGGAACCAACATTGACTATTCTGAAAAAAGCAATATCAAACTTCCAAAAAGTAGATGAAAACACTCAAAATTCTCATAAATTTCAATAAAGAACCTGAAACCTTCTGACGTTATCAAGGTAAAAGGTTGCTTATATTGAATTTTAAAAGTTTTAATGTTTTTTTAAGGATAGAATTGGTTACATGAAATAGAAATTCATCAAAAGTTAACTTATAAAAGCAACTCCTCTTACAAAAACGATAGTATTACAATAATAATTTGAGAAACGCTTTAAAAGGATGTATTCAACAAAAATAGACTGGGTGACTTTCAACCCGTTTGACCCATTTTAGCTAAAAATACTAACTTGACACATTTCAGCCATTTGAGATCAAAGACAACCGAAAACGATCCATTTATAAAAAAATGTGTTGAAATGTCCATATCTACTCTTTACTAATAATATACCTTAGAAGCACCACGCAGCCAATTAAGTTGAGACTCCTTGATCCATCCATATGTTCTAAACCCATCAACAACAGCTCTGTCCCCACTGTCGAGAAAGAAGAGGTTGAGGATGCTTTGGTTGGCTAAGTGAGATCCTGGTGGACCCAATACTTTAAGATCATAATTCCCGAACCCATCGATATCTGTCATGGTTTTTTGTTTATTGGGGTCGGAAGGATCTTGGGTGGATGGGTTGGGTTGTGAAAGTGAGTAATCCATAAGGGATATGAATGACATTAGTTCTTCGCGGGTCATAGTTGACTCCTGGTCATGATTCCCCAAAACTGCTGCCCATGGAAGTCTGGAATCCATTGCTGGACCAAAAGCTTTGAATAACGACTCTGCTGCATCATTGGTACTTGACCCGAATATGTTATCCCCTAGTCTCCAACATTAGACAAGATCAATTGCAGATATATACAAACACATGTGCATACACATACGGAGGGAGATATATGATATTAAACTAGAAAGAGAATAGTAGCACTCAGATCTGCATCACGTTGTCTGGCAGACGAGTCTTTCATAGTCCCTCTCTCCCATAGAAAAAATATAATAACTGATTTGGTATGTTTTTAAGCAGAATATTGTTTTACCAGTTGATACAACATATTATGTACTTCGGTAAAAAATGGTAAGAATATTGCATTAAATTGTTAAAGTAACGGTACGTTCCATATACCCATGATCTGTCCTACTCCTATACTCTAACAAAGTATATCAGAAACACATAAGAGACATGATTGGGAGGCCTAAGCTCATGCCTAATTTTACGCCTAAACTTGGATGTCACTCTTCCATTGGTTGTCACTGAGGGACTCACTTCATCATAACCAGTGAGCTAATGCCACATAGTTTTAGGCACAAAATTAGACACGAGTTAGGTCTTCTAATCATTTCTAAATTTTACAAACTAAAACATCATTTATTGCCTAAACCTCGGATACTAACATATTTACCGATATTAGCAACATGCTACGAAATTATTAGTAATAGTAACATACTTCCATTTTGTTACCAATCATAGCAATATACTTTGATTCTTTTTACCAATAAAAGCACATGTTTTTAGCTCATATTGCTATGATTGATAACAGAATGCAAATATTGCCATTATTGATAATTTATGTGATATGCTATTGGGGTTGTAATCGAGCCAAGTCGAATCAAACAGAGCTCAAGCTCGACAATAAAAATTTAGAACTCAATTAACACTCGAGCCTTTATTTTAAAGCTCGATAATCAGATATTCTCAAGCTCAACTCGACTCAACTCAATTATATTTATTAATTTATCTGTCAATCAATGTTAGTATTAATCAGATCGAGCTTGACTTGACTCGATTAAATACCACTGCAATTTTATAAATAAACATATAGCATAGCCAAAAATGTAAAATTTTCATAGTCGAGCACAACACGAAGATACAATCAAACTCAATTAGCTTAAGTCAGGGGCGTTTTGTTCAGCATATTTCCTAGCCTACGGGTTTACTAAAATTTTGAAAAAACATATAAGCTCAACTAATAAACTGTTAAGCATGAGCTTATTGGCTTTTCCAGATACAAATAAGCCCAAAGACAAGTTAAAAGCTAAACCAAACACCCCCTAAGTTAAGCTACTCCGAGTATATTTTCGAGCTATCGTCTACTATCAAAATCTCACATGTTTTTCCTTTGTGGTATATGTAATTATGTATCTTTACAAAACTGAGGCAGCTATCTAAGGATATTATATAAATCTTAAACATAACTCAACGCGCAACAAAACTCAAGCTTTTCGATAAAATCAATAAAATCAAGCTTTTCGATATGAATCATCCGTTTCAAAAACATAACTCAAGCTCGATCGAGCCTCAACTTCAATAATCGAATACTTTCAAGCTCACTTAATTTATTTATCTATGTATTAATCAATGTTAGTATCAATCAGCCGAGCTTGAGTAGACTTAATTAGATACCACAACAATTCAACAAACACACATATAACACAAAGGGATAAAATGAAAAGTTTCAATAGTCGGGCTAGACTCTAGAATATAGTGGAGTAGATCAACTTAGGCGTGTTTCGTTTAGCGAATTTCCTAGCCGAAGAGCTTACTTAAATTTGGAAAAAAAACGATAAGCTAACTCATAACCGTTAAGCATGAGCTATAGTTTTTCCAAATACAAAAATGCTCGTCGGGAAAGGAAATAAGCTAATCCAAACACCCCCCAAGTTAAGCTACTTGAGTATAGTTTTTAAGCTAAGGGATGTGTTTGGTAAAAGTAGCACTAAGTAGTAGCAGTGAGCAGTACTAGTTTTTTCTATAAAAATGTTTCATAACATAGTTGTACGTGTAATCATAATGCGTAAAACAGCTCTTAAATGTTCAACGCTCATAAATGCTACTTCATGGAGAGCGTTGGAAAATGAGCATTCAAAAAAAATAGATAAAACTACTTGCTACTTGCCAAACGAGTGATCACAACGCTCAATCCTCCCCGCTGACCGCTCCTAAATGCTCAAAGCCAAACACACCCAAGGTCAACTATCAAAATCTCACAATTTTTTTCCCATCCCTTTGTGTTATATTTATATATACAAAAGTACAGAAATACTATCTAAGGCTACATAAATAAACAAAAAATATGTATATACCAGTAAAAGCAATAAAATCGGGCTTTTCGGCATCAATCATCCGTCTCAAAAACAAAGTAGTATTAAGATCCGAACACCACTGAAACTGACTAGTCAACACATCTCTACACCGAGTCAACCCTGTTCCATAATGCATATCAGCAACCTAGATAACAAAAAAAAAGCATATCAATAAATTTATAAACCAACATAAGTTCTAAAATATGAAATAACTAAACCTGAATGATTTTAAATTTGCCATTGGAATTGAATTGTAGAGGGTGGTTGGGGTGTTTTTTATGGGTGATTTTGTGATGGGAGATTGTAAGTTTGTTTAGGATTGAGATGTGGAGTGAATAGAGTGTGATTGTGATGAGTGTTATGTAGATTAAGGACTGGATCCATGTCTTGGTTCTTCTTTGCATTTTTGTCTCTGTGTCAAAGTGTTGAGTTTGGTTGTTTTGTACTTGTAAAAGATTCTCAAAACATGATTGATCATGTTATGTTTTATGTGAGGGGAAATAAATAAGTGGGCCTTTGATTTTTATTAAAAGAAAAAGTTGTATACATTTAACTAATTGTGATGAGTGAACATGATATCCATGTATGACTCAACTTGAGAGGATTCTAATCCTTTGTACTTTTGTTGAAAAGGCAGAGGGCTGACATGCCCATGGGCTATGTTTACGGGAGAGTGAGTTGTGAGACTTAGTAATAAGCTTAGAAAAAAGAAACAAACTGTAAACTTAAAAAACTTAAACTAGAAAAAGCTAAAAATGAAACCAGCTAAAAATCATACAGCACTCACCACGCACCACCCACTGGTCACAACCCAGACCTCCCCCATTTTATATCCAGTTGAAAAAACTTTTATACACACAGTAGCACCAACGTCCTAAAGTGTGCAACATTACCCTATTTTACACAAAAATATTACCATGCTTTATAGACCCAAAGACCTCACCATGGCCCAATTTTCTCACTTCCCTCAACGATCGTTAGTTTTTTCATTAGCCCAAAGGGTATTTTGGTCTTTTCATCTACTCCTCTTGTTTTCTTCTTTAAGAAAGTCAATAGTCAAATCTACGTTCAAATTCAAACACCTCTTCCCTGCAACCGCGAACACCAGATTGGTCGGTAAACATGAATTCACAACCTAAGAATCAGTTTGAACATGTCGATGATTTTGATATAGATGACTCCGATCTCCGACCAACCGTCTCCCTACGTCCTTGCAACCGCGAACACCAAACCCGTGACACAACGCGCAACACCCGAAACCTAGTCCCATCAACTCAAACACCTGAAATTGATTATTCTGATGAAACGGTGGTAAGGATAATACCGGGTCCTGCGAGTATTGTTCAAGCCACAAAGATCCGTAAATTAGCAGATATTAGGGAAGGTGGGCAGGATTGTGTAATGCCCACACGGGATTATATTAGGAAGCTGATTGAGGATGTGGGTGAGGATGCTGATTTTACTCGGGGTCCGTGGGTTAGCGCGGTTGAGTATGAAGGTGGTATCACGACTGGTTGTTTTGGAGATATGAAGACATGTTGCCAAAATGGGAAACTTCTAAAGGTTGTTGCAGTAGTAAAGTCTTGTACTCCAAATGCTTTGGGTGATCTATCAATAACACTAAAAGATCCTTTGGGTACAATTTCTGGTACAATTCATTACAAAGTACTTACGGAGGGCGGGTTTGGAAATGCTATTACTGTGGGAGCTGCTTTGATACTTAAAAATGATTCTGTGTTTTCTCCTAAACAATCACCCCATTCTCTTAACATTACAATGACAAATGTGGTTAAAGTTTTCCCTAAGGATACAGTTCTGGGAGATAGCACTGGTGTAGATGGTAGTGGTATATTAGACGAAGAAGAAATTATGAAATTGAAAAAAAAGGGGTTGGAGTAGAATGGCAGGATGGTGGAAATTTTACTGATCAACATGTATGTAAACTAATAAGATAATTAATTATTACATAGATCTAAATGTCACGTTTTTGACATTATGTAATTGTGTAACATTATTCAAAGGAACATCAAATGAGATAAGACCAAGAAGCATCAATCCATACTTTAGAAGAAGAAGCAAGGGTTGACCAAGAGTAGGAGGACAAATTAAGGCAACAACAAGAGTCGGATGATGAACATGAGAAGCGTCTATTCGGATTTGACTTTTAACTTATCTCTTTAGATTACATTAGGATTCAAATTAAGTAATTTTGAATGATGTTTTCTAGTTGTTGTATTTGGATGATGGAAAATTTTATTGTTAATGCAATGAAGTAAGTTTGTTATGGTATTGTGTTGAATCTAATTTTGTTAGGAAAGTGTAAAAGTGTTAATCTAAACACCCCTTTAATGTTCAGTCTTTGAAATTGGAATGTAAAGTGTATCCTTTAAACAACAAAATGCAGTTCCAAGTATGTAAATAAAAAATGCAGTTCCAAACAAACACCCCCGAATCAGAAAACTTAAAATGATCATTATAAAATTTGACTTTTAAAAGTCAAATGGTGACTAAATTACATGAAGTCATTACTAAACATATATTAACATACAAAATATGTTGTTTTACAACCCAAAATGTAATTTTTTAACACTAACCAATCCAAACAGGAGGCCTTGGACATACCACAAAGCCATCATATGGAAACCATCTCTTCCTAACACCTTTCCAGGTTACTTATGGTTGAAACCAATATAGGCAGTTACACCTATCCAAAACACCATTTCCAAATGCATTATTTTAAACTACCAAGCAACAGACCTAAAACTTAAAAGTTGATTACAAACATTGTTTTCAGTAGGCATACATGCCAGGACCCATAACATCCCACTATACCCTTTTTGCTGCTAGAACACCCCACTACACCCTTTTTGCTGTTGGAACACCCCACAGCAGACCTGGGAGCCTTAAACCTAATACACAAGATGTTATTCTCACCTTACTGTATGGTCTCTTGAAGTCACTTGTAGGTTTCTTTACCTCACTTGAATTCTTCTTTCTTATACCTTTCTAATCCTTGAACTTGATTACCTTAGAAGTATAAGCATGCACATTAAGAACCACCCACATCACATCAGTATCGTCATCAGCTTCACTCTCATCATCTTTATAATCACTAACAGAAAATGCATCATCTTCAGAATCACTAACAGAAAATGCATCATCTTTAGAATCACTAACTGAAAATGCATCATCTTCAGTATCATCATCAGAATTAATGATAACCTTAACCTGCTTTCCCCTTGGAGATGATACCTACAAAGATACCCAAAAATGCCATAAGAATAATGTTGATTGTGTGTATACTAAGCTTTAAATGCAGTTAAAAAACATGTCAAAACATGTTGTTCATCATGTTTTATGCATGTCAAAAATAGGCTATTCTAAGTTTTATTTTATGTTGGGAGATTGCAACTAATCATAGTTGTATTAACCTTTATGCAAGTACACTAGGCTCCTATGTACTTAATACCTAATACCTAATAACTAATACCAAACACCCCTTCAAGAGCTTCAATTCTTTTACCTTTGTTCACCATCAATTCCTTATTTGACCTGTTAAAGAGGTCATAAGAAACTCCTCTATCTGTTCATCTGTTATTTTCTTGTGATCCTCCCCATATTTTACCTTGAGCTCATTACACATATCATCAGCAAACTTGACATTAGCCTATACTTCTTTATCATCAATTGTTTAATCTGCAGTCATTTTTCTTTTCCTTTGGTTTTCATATCTAAAGTCATTTTTTCCTTTCCTTTGGTTTTCATATCTGCAAACATTATTGAAGATATAAAAACTCTTATGCAAACATCATAACAACTTGAATGCATAAAAATCATCAATCATATTATCTAAGTGTACCTTTTTTCCCTAGCCTTTAGTTTCTGTAACTATCAAACTAATTTTCAAGATTTGTTAACCTCGTCTCTAAATCATCAATCATATCATCCAAATGTACATTTTCCTTACATTATAAAAACAAAACAAAGCTAATCAATAGTATCATTCACCTACATTCACTTTAAGACAAACACATAATAAAACAAAGCAAATCATATTCCCAAACACCCTCCTAAAGCAAAGCAAATCAAGTCCCAAAACCGTATTCCATAAAAAAACAAAGAAAATCAAGTCCTAAATCCGCAATGCATAAAAAACACATACCAACAACGTCATTCAGTTGATTCTTGCCACTGCATGTAGGACCTCCCCTCTTCTTCGGTGGTTGCGGTGTGTTTGGATCAACCGAAATGTTTTTTCTATGCCTACCTCTTTTGTTCTTGATAATATCCTTATTCATGGCACAATCCAAGGTTACAAAATTAGAGTTACTCAAGTGTAATGAGGCAATTGGGGTTTATGTTTGCATGTGTTTATTATTTTCTTGTGTCAGTTGTTAGGTGTTGACAATTAAAAATGCAGCATAAATGAATCATTTTTCATTAAATTATTAATTTTTCAAATTTAGTCCCTAAACTATTCCACTTTGACTTTTACACAGAAATGCAAATTTGACTACTCAACATCCTAAAAGGGTTTAATGGGTCAAAAGGTGTTTTAATTGGTGGGTGTTTTTGGGTCATGGCTTATCTATTTGAGGGTTTTTTTTGTACATTGGGCACCATATTACCGATTTGATAGCCTATTTTCATGTTGCATTGATGGTAAGTGACTTTACAATTTCATCTAGGTAATCATCACTCTCATTGGGGTTTACATATTTAAAGTCTTTCATATTTGTTTCACGACTAAAGTTTCAGTTATACATTTACACTTTCTCAATGGCTAGTTTAACATTCTTGGATGAGCTCGTTGATGCTGTTGGTTCCACTGATTTGGCTGATGGTATGCGAGTCTGGTTTGAACAGGATCTTGTAGCAGAAGAGGGTTTTTGTAATACAATGTCCTATTGTCGTTTAGAGATGGCGGAGAAAATAGTGCAACGCCATAAGTTGATCATGACACTTGAGGGGTTTGACAACCGTGAAGGTGTGGCTTTAGACTGCCTTGTCAGTTTGAGGAATACTCAGATGATAGATTTGGAGAAACTTCGTATTTTGAGTATGTTGGTAACTGATTCGAGCAGATGTATTCGTCAAGCCGAGGGGAACATTGCTGATCTGGATAGTTGTTAAGGTTGTTGACTAGAAGTTTCTTTTGGGTGGTTGGCAGTACCATGTAGGTTCGCATTGACTTGTGGTATCTTCTGGTTGTAAGGACGGTTGTTAGTTTGTGTTTGGAGTATGTTATTATTAATTTTGTGTTTTAAGTATTTTTGCTTCTTATGGTTTTGCTTTGTTGTTATTGTTTATGTATGTTATGATTTAATTATTGGAAGTGGTTTAGGTTTGGTTTTCATTAATGGTGTTGTGTTGAGGATAAATAGGTATTCACTAGTTGATAAGATTGTTTGGGTGGTTCAGGTGGTGGTGGGGTGGTTCAGGTGAACATGGGTGGTGGAAGTGGTGGTGGGATGAAGAAGAGGGTGTAGGAGGAAGAAGAGGGTGAATGAATATGCTTATTTTATATTTTAAAGAAAATAAAGAGAAGACCAAAATGCCCTTGGGCTAACGAAAAAACTAACAATCATTTGGGAAAAAGGACCAATGGTGAGAATTTTAGGGATATATATATATATAGTTAGGATCAAATGAGAAGTTTTCTTAAATTAAGAAGGATAAGAAGTAAATATAACCGCATATCCGAGATGCACCGACTTCAATTAGATGCATCTCTATACTCTTAGATGCATTATAACGCATCATAACGTGTTTTCTAGCTTTTAATTAGATACATATACGTATATTAGAGGCATTTCATGATTTCTCTAGTTTTTTGTTCCTCTATATGTGATAAAATCATGAAAATCAATTTGCACCATCTACACATCAAATTAACTTTTAAAACTCAAAATGGTGCATCTTAATGAATAGAAATGCATCTAATGAAAGTCGTTGCATCTCAAATGTGTGGGTTTAGTCACTTCCCATCACTTATTATTTTAATTTACTTCTCACTGGATCCCTATATATATATATACACTAGTTGTAAAGCCCGCCTGATGGGCGGGCTTGTTTTGTGAGTATCCAAGTGAAAAATTAATTAACGGTTAATGAATTACGAACAATGTGAAATTTTTATAGAGTGAATAATGAACCAAAAGAATGAACGGTAATCCGATAAGATGAAATAAAACTTAATAAAGTATCGTCAGGTGCAAGTATACAAAAAGGAGTATATGATATGCGAATGTATTGTAAGATTGTTGGCTCGGAAAAGAGTACATAATAGGCAATGTGAAAACTAATACTTTTGGGAAAAAAATTAATAAGGTTGGTAAATGAACTACTTGATGTATACAAAGATGTTTTTTTGAATTAACGAAGGCACTTGTCTTAGACGTATCATAATAAGTAATGCTTAATAGTCACGTAGTCAACTTATTTTGTATTTATTTTATCACTATTGTTTGTATGTATCTTAACAATTTTTAGTATGGTTATCAATCTCGTTTGTTTTTTTTATCATATTTCATAGTTACAACGGGAACATGGGCAAGTTGCATAGCCCACCCGATAGGCGGCTGAGCCTTATAAATATCCAATGAAAACATTAAGTGACCGTTACTCATTTATACACATTGTAACATATTTATCGAGTGCGTTGAGAACGAAAAGAAATGAATGTTCATCCGATAAGAAAAAATAAAGGTTAATAATTTATCTGCAATAACAAAATTAATAATTTATTTGAAATATTTTTGTGTATAATACTTCCCTTTCAAGAGCATTGGTTTATTTTCACAAATACTTAAATATCAAAACAACCCACGTGAGCATAAGGTTTAAATCTTCCAAAAACTTTCATTTTTAAACCACTCTGATTACATAAACACAAAACTTATGTATAAGATAACAAAAATAAAACTAAAAAGGTCTTGAATATTAAGAATCTGTGTACTTACAGGACACCCAAGATTAACTGGCTTAGAATCAAACCAGGGGCGAATGCACTTGCAAGATATGGGTGGGGGGCTCCATAGTTCGTCAAAAAACATCGGTTTTTAGTGTTAAAAAATAATTTTATTGAACTTTTTATTAAAGTGCACCCCATCACAAAATCAAATTGCCCCCCACTCACAGACTAAAGTCCAACATTTAACACTCTAAAACCTTAAAATCCTTCATTTTCTAAGTGACAATACTCGATTTTTCATTTCGATCCCCATTTTTATCCTATTTTTTCGCCGTATTTTGTTGCTATTGTGAAGAAATTTTTTTTTGCCCCCCACATTACAATTTCCTAGTTCCGCCACTGAATCAGACACAACCTCCAGATTGTTGTCACTGTCTGTAATTTCTATAGCAAGCCCACCACTAACACGATAACAAACACATGCAACAACAACAAATCTCTCACCATCATATTTATTATTTAAAACAATGAGTAACATTTACACATACGTCAAAAATCATGCATATATACTTCTAAGTAGTACACAACAAAGCTCATACGTGACACTTAAACATAGTTCATTAGAAAGGCCTAATGCATGAGTTGAAACTTACAATGGGGCCATCATCACGGCCATTGGCTCCATACAGATGAGAGCCCAATTTATTGATTGCTCGCACATGCATACATGATACATGTCAAATAACATAGACAACTAAATACAGTAGGTTCAAGGAGGTAATACCCGACCCATAAAAAATCTAGTTCTTTTAATATAATAAATCTAGTTCTTTTAATATAACAAGCAGGATTACCCGCGCGTTGCTGCGGGTCGTTATTTTTTGCGCGTTGTTGCGAGGCATTATTAATTTTTTATTTTGTGCGGGTTAATTTTTTTCGGCCTCATGTTTAATAGTTTGTTTTTTTCTTATATGGGCTTATGTGTGGGGCTCATGTTTAAAGGTTTCTTTTTTTGGCTATACGGGTTTTTTTTAATATAATTTTATGGGAACGTGAGGCATTAAATGAGAATCGCGTTACTGCAGGCCATTTTTTTATTTTATTTTGTGCGGGTTAATTTTTTCGGCCTCATGTTTAATAGTTTGTTTTTTTCTTATATGGGCTTATGTGTGAGACTCATGTTTAAAGGTTTCTTTTTTTGGCTGTACGGGTTTTTTTTAATATAATTTTATGGGAACGTGGGCTTTAAATGAGAATCGCGTTACTGCAGGCCATTTTTTTATTGTATTTTGTGCGGGTTTATTTTTTCGGTCTCATGTTTAATAGTGCGGTTTTTGTGTTAAAATTTTATTTTTATTTTTTTCTATTTTTTATTTGTGCGGGTTTATTTTTTCGGTCTCATGTTTGATAGTTTGTTTTTTTATATGAGCTTATGTGTTGGGCCTCATGTCGCGGGTATTTTTTTATCTGAATTGCGGGTTTATTTTTGTGTTAAAATTATTTTTTATTTGTGCGGGTTTATTTTTTCGGTCTCATGTTTAATAGTTTGTTTTTTTTATATGGGCTTATGTGTTGAGCCTCATGTCGCAGGTATTTTTTTATCTGAATAAATCAACACTTTTGTAAAAAAAAATTCTATTTTGTGCCGAGCGGTTTTTTTTACATTGCCTAAAAAAAGGCTAAATGGGCCGGCCCAAGTTGGGAGCCCAACAAAAACACTGTACCCAGCCCACTGTCAAAACGACAGTGTTTAAGCTGGGTAATAAGTACTATAATATAATAACTTGAGTAAGTAGAAGTAGACACAACATACCATTGACTTGTAAGTATGCATACTATAGCCATTACATCCTAAAAGAAACCTTGTCCAGGAACCTTGGACATTTACACTCAACTTGTGAGCTGTTTTCTTTAATTAAAAAGAAAATAAAACCAATAAAATGTAGTGCAAGAGGTTTCCCATGAACATTGTAGCATTTTGCCTCTTTTGATACTGTTGAAATCCATGGCTTAGCCAAATACAAACTGCTTAAATACTTAATATTCAATATCATCCTCATAACATGATCCAACAATTCATTATTAACCATGGTTAATACAGTAAAAAAATTCCTTACATGACAAAAGAAAGACATTGACTTTGACATGTTCAAGTGTGAGTCTCAATGCCAATTGCTTACACTTTGTTGTGAGCTTCCATATCCCGTTCCATATGAGTATAACTTTTTCTAAATATGTGAGGTGTTTCATTAGGCACTAATGTTGTCAAGTTCAGTCATATTAGATGGATTGATTTCAAGTAACAATGTCTCCGAGTTAGAAGGAAACTGATCTGATGGAGCCGAGTTTGAAGTTGTATCATTTTGATTCAACTCATAAAAGGCTAACATACCAACATGGAAAATTTGTCTTAAATTTTGTCACATAAAGTAGGAAGTGTAGCAAATATACTTGAAAGAAATAGGTGCATACCTTGCAACCTGGGCCAGTCGACCTGTAAGAAGCAACAGACTTATTAACATCCATAGCTATAATCAAGTTGTATGCTTATGTACAGTAATATCATAGCTTCCAGCAGAAAAAAGGCGTAGGAACACGAAACATGTATATACAAGAACATATTGAAGTGAAAATATGAAAAGAACCTTGAAGCACATGTTACATCTCATAGCTTAATTAGGAAGTGGCTTCGGCTTTCTCTTCGAATTTTTGTGGTGGTTGAAGGGTGGAAATGACTACGGATCAACAATCTTGGATGACAAAACACATGGAGGCGGTGTCTTTATTTTCTCTGGTGGTTCTTAAAAGTTAACTGCATGACTCAGTGGCTTGTTTGTCACTTTTATCCCGCTTTGATGATAATCCATTGTGACAGTATCAGATAGTGCCATCCGTCGAAGCATACTTTATGTAGTGACCTTTGGTGGTATTCAGTGTTTATGAAACAGTGAATCAAACTATTAGCTAAGTGGTTGACCTGTTCATCAATCAGCTTCTGGTGTGCGTCCATGATTTGGTACATATCCGACTGCATAATCTGTTTAACATGAAAGAAAAAACGTTAATAATTTATACAAAGCTTTAAATGTTTGTGCTTGAAACATTAATTACTCTTGCAGGTTGCAATTGGTTCGATATGGCAGAAGCAACCTATTACATTATCACAAATAAATTACACTTGCAGTAGTATATACTAATATGGTAATACCACTTTTGTCTCATTTTGTTAGTCATTATAGTACCAACATACTTTTTCGTTTGTGCCATTGTAGTCAGACTTTTTCGGTTGTACACGAAAGACCCTTTACAACGACACTTGAGATCTCTGAAATAAGAATATGAATAACTCAAATGACAGTCAAGCCCACAACCTTTTTATCTACAACACAATTAAAATCACTAACAGTTATAGTATGTCACCTATCTTATTCAATCTTAGCAAGAGTCATATGGGCCTGTTTGTCATATTGTTGCACAAAGAGAATATAAAAAAGATAATACAAAATAATCATAGTTCAGACAATTTATACAACAAAAAGAACTTGAGCCAAATGAAGCGAGGTCCACATAAATCCATTACCTTTTTTATCATTGCAGTGGACTCTTGAAAATATTTGTTCATGACAAACAACATGAGTCGAAGCTTATGCTGCATATATCATAACAGCTCCTTGGTTAGAGTCATGTATGTTGACTTAATTTTCGGTTATTAGTTCACCAAAATGAACTGCTGTTGTTCAGAAATTATGCCTCCACTTAAAAAAAGGCGTGAATATTTTAATTCAATGTTTCTTTAGGCTTTATGTAACAAATTACGCTTTTCAGTTGTTTAAAAGCTTTAAACTTTAATGTAGCCAGAATGACGCTTAGTTGATTATACAAAATCAACAATAGAAGTTTAATTCTGAAAGACCCTAAGATATATGACAATCGAAAACTTGTGCCACACCCATTTCAAAATGCTAGATTCGCCACCGCATATTAGTTGCAATGCAGAACAAATAAAGCCCTAAATATTTTTGCTAAGTTCAGAAAATTCATCAAAGGGTGAATAATACATATTAGGCTAAAAACAAACACAATAGCAGGTCATAATAAATTGCATACGTTTTAGAAAGAGATTCAATATTGTTTTAGAAATTACCATTAAACCTAGCAGCAGCTTGCTCGAGTGTCATTGATCCATCGTTTCGCATAATAACTTCTTGTCTTGTCAAGAGAGGTTGGGAAGGTTCTCCTTGTCTTGTCAAAGGAGGTTGGGAAGGTTCTTGCTCTGGCAAGTACTGTCACACAATTATCAATAGAAACTATTTAAAAGAAAAAAACAGATTCAAGGACATACACAATATCATACATTGATAAATTAAAAAAATAAACAAACCGACCATTGGAGGTGTATGAGAACGACCAGGACCGAGCGCCTTTTCCATGGTATTCTGTCACAAATTAATCAATAGACAGTATTAATATAAAGATTAACTGTTAACACATTTAACTTCATGCGATTATCACAAGGAAAGATAAATATAAACGATTTCAGGAACAGTTATACAACTATCAATCAGCGATTATAACAAAATAACATGTTTACACAAAAAGTTAAAAACCCTGAATAGAGATTAATCGATCGAACCATTTCTTTGTTGTGTGTGAAAAAAACACAACTTTGTTTTGACGGCGAGTAAAGGATAGATACACAAAATAGTGGTAAAGCCCCGTAATAACACGCTTATCCAGCAATATTAACAAGTAGCAAACTAATATTAACAAAATATATCGCGTACAGCTAGCTGGCCCAAAAAACTGCAGGCCTAAACATTAACCAGATAATTTTCCCCATCAAAACCAAATATATGACCAACCTGTCGTTCAAGCTGTGAGAAGAACATGAAACCGCTCATTGCTCTCTTGGGTGCATTCGGATCCTTCTTCCTCTTCTGTTTCTTTTTCTTTGAGGAACCTTCATCAGTATTTTTCTTCTTACTCAAAGAAGTTTTGGATGCAAGAGCTTCTTTCTTGGATACCTTTTCCGGAATTATCTATCAAAGGTATGGCAGCGTAAGAATGGTTCTTACTCGTAAAAATTATACCACAAAGAAGAGCAACTACTTTTTTGGACATCTATTACCTCTTGTCCACCTCCACTTGCACTGCCATCAGAGTCATCTCCCCCAGAATCATCACTGGGTGAACCATCATCGTCATTGTCAGCAACAAAATCTTCGTCCTGTCAGCAACATTAACAAATCAGGGGACAGAAAAAGTATGAGCAAGAGCAAATGACTAAAGAAACATCCAGTGTTAGAGGTTGTAACACCCCCAAATTGGGTCGCAGCGGAATATGGGTCCGGGGCGTGTTACTTCATGAATCAACAACACAAGATATATATAGAACGACTAAAACGTCGTTTGAAAACGATACATTGGATTTATCACAATATTTGTTACATAAGCCCGAAGCTTAACTTGTTCACTTAATCAAAATACAAAGATTTTCAGCCCATAACAGTTAACAAAATGAAATGCGACAAAATCTTTAATGCAAGACATCCATATCAAAACCACCAATGTATCCATCGCACCTTGTGCTTATTGATCCCCTGAAAAACATTGCTTTAAAACGTCAACAATATGTTGGTGAATTCATAGGTTTGATAAATCATATATTGTAGGACCACAAGATTTCCCCAAGTGTATGATAATGCAACAGATGCAGATATCATATAAATGTAATTACGTTGCTCTAAGCTCATGACACTGAAGCTTGACGTGTATGAATACCAAATTAATGGCCTACATTGCCCGTGATGATGTTCTAACCCGCAACATCCTTTATTCGACATGGTATACGTTCGTTTGTCTAGTGATAGCTAATCACCCGAACGGGGTTGTCAAACCCAATAGATCTATTAATAACATTCGCGCTCACAATTAACAGTTCATGATAATGGGCTCAGATATGGGTTATCGCTACTTAGGCAACACGTAATCATAACATGAAACTTAACCACTTGTGTCCAATTGTAAAGCATTGCATGTTTTTCACCCCAAAAACTTTGTAAAAACAAAAGCATGTAAAATGTGGGGCTATGAACTCACCTTGAGTGAGTAATGTCGAGTGTATCACAATTAACGCGCCACGCGAATTGATCAAATGCAACCTAATTAAATTAAGGTCGTGTAAGTACTGAGTACTTAGTCTAACAACATTGAATATAATCTAATAGTTGTTACATTGTACTATCGTTCGGGCTATCATAATTAAAGAGGTCATGACATGACGTTCGAGGAGTTAGGACACTTTAAATCGTAAATCCAACAACTCGTCGAAACGCCATCCGAAGAGGCCTCATTATGAAACTCCCTAGTAATATAGTACTTTGATAACCACATAATATTCTATATAGCTCAATCACCAACTAATGGTTTTGGATCCTCAGATGCTATTAATAAACAATCTCAAGCTACTTCCAAGATTGAATACAATATCGAGCGTCCTAGAGCTCCCATATCTCGTCGCCCATCAAGTACATCCGCTTTATTTGAGTCCTTGTACCATCATTACTATGACTTAGCCTCTATCATACAGATGGCACTCATACTGCGTATACTGCTATTTCGTATTTCGTCACTTACACTACTACTTGAAATAAATTAAAATCGCCAGTGTAGAATTAACAAACAGTTAAATCTGTAGAAATACGCAGACAAGCTACCAGTTAGGATAGTTTATATCAAAAATATATAAGTAATATGGAGTAGTATGATTTCCTAGCCACAATGTATAATATACCAGAAAAGCAGCTAGTATCAAATAGTAGATAGTAGTTCTTGCCCATAATACTCGACCTCTCTCGCGACGCGCGCTCCTATATGCTTGTTGTGTGTTGTTGTGTTCCATAATAGCTACGTCACATTGTGATCAAAGTAGTTCAATAAGAAATCAAATACAGCAGCAATGGCAAAAAAAGCAATAAAATAGATAGTTCACATAGACGCGACATACCCTGGCCCATTCAACTTAGAACTTGCGCTTGTCATATCCAAACGCGGTATTGTCAAGTGCATTAATGGCATCTTCAGCATCACGCTCATCCTCAAAGTAAACAAAAGTTAGATCCTGTAACCAAAAACACAGTTAGAAAACCATAAAATAGAAAGACAACAAAGCAGAAAATATGTTGATGTATTTGCAAATTCTACACATAAACAGGTTATGCTGTCCACATTTAGAACCTAATCAAATTACAAAAATAAGTTGGCATGGGAAAAATAACATAACATAAACAAAAAACTAACACTGATGTCGCTGACACCTGGAAAATACAAAATTATAAGTGGCAGAAAATATGAGTTCTAATGCAATTATATATGGTTATCACAATGTTTTTCAAGCACATACATCTCAAATGGCTGGGGGCATATATTAAATAAAAATAATATCAGAAATGAGTTTAAAAACAAAAACTATATATATGTACCTCAAATCCAGTTTCAACAATCGACAACCAAAGATGCTTCTGAAAATTACCTGTCACAAAAAGTTGACAAATCAAAACGCAACCTATTCAAAACGTAAACCGAATCATATCCAACCAAGATTGATTTATTTTCGTCATATATAAAAAAATAAGGGGTAACCTAATTCGAATGAGTTGGAACAAATTAAAATCAAAAATCATCTTATGATAATGTAATAGAAAAGATACCTCCAAAGCAGTTGGGATTTTCAGCCTGATATAATAGCTAGATCTGTGTGTAGGATTTCGATTGTTTTAAGGTTTTTGTTAATGGGAGATATTCGTGATTTTGATCTGTGGGTGCGGGGATTTTGATTTTGAAAACATAGTATGAATTGCTTCTTACGATTGCTTCTTACATAGTATGAATGGTAATTTTGAATTTGAAAGCTCTTGATATTGAATGCCTAGGCGTTATTTTAGGAACTGATATGCTTTTAAGAGAAATTCAAAATAACACGTTTTTTAAACTTAAACTTTATCTATTTTGTTTTTTAAAATCATTCCATAACTACCATTGTGGTCTAGTGGTAGATGCATATGTTGTGGGTGCATAGACCAGGGTTCGAATCTTGTCAAAGCCTTTTTAGCACCAACTTATTTTCAGGATTTTCACTCATGCATACGTGGCAAAATTAATGCACACGTGGACACATAAAAATGCTTAGGTGGCTTTCTTGGCTGCCTATGTGGATTAAAAAAATGCTTAGGTGTCTTTAAAAGGTGATGACGTGGATTAAATTGTGGGTGAGGTGGCATTCTTTGGTGATTATGTGGCATTTATGTTGCATGAGGTGACATTGTTGTATCCTGTTATATATAATGTAATATATATATACATATACATATACATATATATATGTATACATATATATATATATATATATATATATATATGTGTGTGTGTGTGTGTGTGTGTGTATGTATATATATATGTATATGTATATGTATATATCTATAACATATATATGGGGCTAACTATGAGTGTATAAATATGAATTAGTGACTGGACGCCACCTCAATGATGACATGGCACCTACATAGCATAGATTTTCAGAAATAACTAAAAAATATAGGCCTTTGGAAGGCTCAAACATGGGATCTTTGGTTAGTATTGTATGTCCTCAACCAACTTAGCCAAGCTTCTATTTGTGTGATACCATCCAAAACAATATTGATATTCATCTACAAACTACAAACGCACAATGTCTAAGTTTCCTTAATCCTAAAGAATTACAAACGAACCCAAACCCCTGATATACTCTAAATCCTAATCTTTATCCAGCTAATATTCCATATTCATAGCCATCTACCAACCAAAATCAAAATCAACGCCATATTAACAATCTTATCTGCATAATTTATGAAGGTGTGGTATAATCATGCTTATAATGTTAATATGCACCCTAAAGTTGCTTGGCATCCGATGGGCTATATTTTTTTGAATAATTTTATGAGCGTGTTGTTTTGTTGATCAAGCTTTGCTACAATGGCACCTAAATGAATAAAAAAGTATCCCTAATTATTCAGTGATTTTATTTTATTAGCTCACTATATATAATCTAATCTTTTTAATGATTTTTTGTGTAGGTTGTTATATTTAGGGTTTTTGTTATTCTAAAGCTTTGGATCAATATGATGAGGTATGATTAAAGGTTACAGCCTTATGTATAATTCTGGTCGTGAATATTTTATCATTAAAAGTTTGTGCTATATATAAGATTAGCCATAAGGCGGTTCACAGCTACATCTATATATTTCCTGAATGTGTTTGATGGGACTGAAAAGAAGCTATAGTGACAACGATGAAGAGGAGAAGGAACAGGATGGATCAGGACACTCTAATCAAGAACAAAATGAAAATGGATATTCAAAATTCAGAGTGAGTTATTTAGATTTTGTGAAACAGCTGACATATGTATGTTTTTTATTATTTGTGAATGTTATTGATGTGGGTATTGTTTTCTTTGTAGTGATGCAACTAATGTGGTGCAGCCGTTTATATCACAAGAATTGGAGGGAACGTTGGAACAGTTAACTCCAAGACTGGCACGGTCATGTCCTCTTTCCTCTTATTTCATTATTTTGTTAAGATCAATTTCGGTAGATGCTTATGTGTTTCTTATTAGGTACGAGATGAGGTACAACGTGTATTAGAGAGGTTCTTTGGAAATTTACCAAGGTTGTATCTCCATCTCAATTCCAAACTTGTCAATAACACATATTGTTTTCCTTGCATAAGATCTTGACGGCATGCTTGAGCATAGCATGTCGTTCAAACAAAAAAATGCTTGAGCTAGCTTTTGTTTTATAGGGCACGTAGATGGTTTTGCTTATTCCAAATGTGGTCGTCGGATGATTAAAATGCTCTTTTAAGTTTTTGATACAATGATACTTTTTACTTTACATAATAGAGAAAGTAAGATAATCTTGTAATCCAATGTGGTTTTGGTTGGATTTGCTATAGGACATGTACGCCTATGCAGACAAAGTAAGTTGGTGATTGGGGTCTAGCTTAATAATGGTGGGGCTGGAATTCGCAATTTGAACATAATTCTTTTGGTGGCGAAAATTATTTAGCTTATCTGATACGCATTACTCCATACTACATATTTTATACACCTCTATTTAATACAAAATTTTGACGATGAGTGGTTGATTATCTTTTCTTTTGTGTCTGTTATGCAGGGTTCATTTTATCTGGTTTGAGCCCTGAAGAATATGAACATGACCACGATTATAATTTTCTTTTGTGTCAGTTTTTATTTTACCAAAAAATGCTTACTCATGCAGATTTTTTTAGATGCTTTGACACAGAGTGAATGCTACAGTGGGTGGAAAAGCTCAAACAAGGAAACTCCGCACAACTTCCTATTTATTGACTTTAAAAACCAACACATATGTTCTGAATCCTTCCACCACGTTCTGAAGACGTTGTCTTTATTAGTACAACTGTATAGATCACAGGGCTGACCATTGATGGTATATGCATTAGAAACTGGAATATGCATCAGACACATATGGAGCTAACTCATGTCTTGGGGCTTCTCAATAATGATTAATGGCTTGCATCCCACCACTTACCTAATCATTATCGTCATATATCATCAGGTATCTTATATTTAAATTTAGTAGCATGTATATTTTCTACATGAATAAACTATATACCAAGAGCAATGAGTGCTTCACGCTTTGGCTTAGGAAATGGGTAGGAATGTCCTTCTTTTGGGTGAATAATAATAGAACCGTGAATAGTGGCTCTAAGCCATAACCTGTGTGCATGCCGCCATCTTCTTCTCCTGATGTAAACATGTAAGTGTAACTCACTCCTGGTTTAATTGGACATTTCATAATGAACTCTGGTCCATATGCTGATGCTATTGTCATTTGTCTGACATCATGCCTATTAAATTTTATAAACCCAAATAAATAATGGCCAGTAATGAGAAGGTACAGAATATTCATATAGCTATACCAGTGGATAGTGACATTATATCTAGCTTTATTTGTAACATGTATCACTAATGTGTCGCCATTGTTTACTTCCAAGGATGGACCTGGGAACTGTCCATTGACCATTATAGAAGTATGGGTTTGCATAGCCTTTTAACTTTTGTTGCTTCAACCTGTTAAGATGAATAGCTACATTAATAAAACAATATAAAAAAACACATCAAAAACATAAATATAGATAGAAGTCATATGATGAACTCATGGTTGTGAGTATTTGCATTTGCCAAAGAGACCAAACTCGAAAATAGATGGAACAAGCTCAGTAGGAAGAATGAGCAGAACGTGTCAATAACAATGTTGTTGAATACACGTCCCATAGTCAACTGTTATAAGTGTTCGTTTGTTAGATGAATTGTGAAATTATGAGAAACAAAAGGTTCTTATATAGTGAAAATCAAAGGCGTGGTTTGAGTTTTGCAGAAGTAGGTTTTATCCATGGCCAGCTTACAAAACATAGTCATATTCAGGTATCTTTATTATTTTATTTTTAATTTACTAATGTATATAGAGTGTTTTTATTTAGATGATATAAGTATGAGTTATAATCGATCTTTGTTTTCAAAAATTTCAGCTCGTGTTTTCATCATCAGCCATTATTTATGGCTGGTTGAAGGAGCAATCGTGCACGGTAGAGTTTTCTGCCGCCAACCCATATGGACGAACCAAGGTATGAACTGGCCAACATTGTATTCGTTTGGCCAACTTAAAGTATGGTATATTGGTCTAATAATAGAAATCAATCCCTAAAGCTAATGATCGAGGAGATATGTCGGGACGCATATACTTCTTATTCTAAATGGAAAATTATGTTGTTGTGATACTTCAACCCATGTTGGTGCAAACCCAAGTGGTTATAATGGCGAGGATCCTAAATAATCTTATGCCCTTTGTTTAACAAGTAGTCATTGGCAGGTTGCCTACACTTAACATAATCGGAACTGACTACTCAACCAAAGATGGAACAGGGATATGTTTTGATTTTTTAGTTTTAAGTTTATTTATTTATAACTAAAGTAGCCATCCATGTTTTAACTTTAGAAATACTACTTTCATGTTTAAACAAATAAATTTTGCAGGTTGAGAATTTTCTATCCACACTTTCGGGTATTGTCTTCTCGATTATTTTGGTTTATTTTTCGCTAAATTTTCCTAATTTTTTCTATTGACTCGATGGAGTAAAAACACATGACAAATTGTAAGGCGGTGTTTGGGATACACCATTGACCTTCCAACCAACATTAGTGAGATCCGACCAGGTCAAGATGTCAATGTTAGGACCAAGTCAAGGTATGAACGGTCAATATTAGCAATAACAAGCCTATTTTTTTAACAAGTTTAGTTTATACTGTTGGGTTTATGTTAACAGGAGATTATAATGGCTAACATTCGTTGACCAGTTTCTATAAGAAAAATGCTTTAATAGACATATTTCGGTTATATATAGCTATATACCGTGCATACAACCATTTAGGTAACTATTACTAACCTTCTCAATTTAAGGTTGGATTAGTGGGTACTGTTAAGTCACTGCAAAAT